>VDFB02383584.1:0-27145 GCA_007258455.2 Sequoia sempervirens | reverse complement strand
TCATCTTGTAGCAAAGGCTTGTATGACAGAGAATGGATTATTTCCTCTCACATTGGTTTTTGTTAATCTATGCATGCCCTCAATGCAACCATAGATGGTTCATGGTTATGGCACCATGTTATGGTCATTTGAGTTTTCAAGGATTAAGTTTTCTTCATAAGAAAAACATGGTTAGAGGACTCCCTGCAATTCAAGAAAAGGAAGATGTTTGTTCAGGTTGTGCACTTGGCAAGTAGCGTCGAGATAGTTTTCTTGTGAACAAATCATGGAGGGAGAATCTCCTCTAGAGCTTATGCATGCTAACATCTATGGTCACATGCAAGAAGAATCTTTAGGTAAAAATATTTATTTTTTGACTTTTATTGATAATCTCTCTCACTGCAGATGAGTTTATTTTCTTAAATAGAAATCTAAGACATTTGAATGCTTCAAGAACTTTAAGACTATGACAGAAAAATAAAGTGGATATTATCTCAAAATACTCATAATAGATAGAAGGAGAGAATTCACTTCCAAAGAGTTTTAAGATATTTGTAACATGCATGACATGAAGAGACAACTTACTACAGCTTATACCCCCAACAAAATGGCATTGCAAAAAGAAAGAACCGTACCATTATAGAAATGGCATGAAGTATGTTATAGTCCAAAAATCATCCCAATTGTTATTAAGTAGTAGTAGCAACAACTTGATGGAAAAGATTGCAAACAAGACCACCGATATCTTACCTGAGTATTATTACTACTTTCAAACTGATCGGTACTCAATTAAGCTAAAAATAAGAAGAAACATTATACAGCCAACTTTCAAGTGAATGATCAACACCAATTTTGCATGAAAACAAAGAAACAATTTGCACAACAAAGAAAATCAGCAAACTATATCAGCATTTCATGCTCATTCCTCATGCCAAAGTCTTCAAACAACAATCAAGAGAAAAAAAAATATATACACAACAATTACTTGTCAAGACCAACTACCATGCCCTATTTGTGAAGCAAATAAAGGCAACATATAACAAATACAAAGAAGTCCTCCTTCCAGCGCAAAGTATTTGATTTCTATAATCTGAAAATATGTTTCTCTCCAACAAACCACCTCTAATTCCCCTGTGGCTGCTCAATCTCCATGCCCTCCTATCCTGCAATACTTTTTCACGATGAAATATGTTCTTGTCTGTTTTTTTCTGCTGCTCCAACATTCCACTCCTACCTCCACAATTATCTCCTTGTGCTAAAAATCTTTTGTTTTTTTTGTTTTTTCCAGTGCCAGCCACTTATTAACTACCCCTCATTTCCATCGATGCCCTTCTAATTGAAGTTAGTTTTCAATTCGTAGCTGAAAATAATAGATGTGTTTGATTTGCATTAATTTTTACTTTAATATTCCTTTCTACTCCCTTGAATCCCCTGCACTTCGCCCACATTCCATAAAGCAATCCAAAATCTGCACAACAAAATGGCAAATAAAAAAAGAAAACCAAAAATGTAAAAGCTCCTACGTCACAACTTTTTATATTCTAAATCAAAGCCCAACAAAATACCTTCAAAACATCACTCCAAAGGAAGTTTGGAGTGGTCACAAGCCTTGAGTAGCTCACATTTGTGTATTTGATTGTCCAACATATGTTAATGTTCCAGTTCAAAAATGGAAGAAGTTGGATTCAAAATCCCAAATTTGTATCTATGTGGGCTATTATGATTCAACAAAAGGGTATATTTATTCCATAATTCTAACACAACAATGGATTGTTAGTCGGGATGTGGTTATTGATGAAAGGGGAGTATGACAATGGAAAAAAGGAGTTCAAAAAACTACACCACTAATCATGGGTATTTTAGATGATGATGATCCTCCTGTCCCCATAAGCTCAAGTGGAAGTTCCAACTCTAGTTCACCAAGTTCTTCTTTAGATTATAGTTCAAGTCCGGCATCAAGTCCAAGCTCTTCAAGAAAGGTACATGAAGTTTAAATCAAATTTATCAGAGGAGTTATAATGTAAATCCAGTTGTCATTTTTCTTTTCTTAGTACAATTCAAGTTGAACATTTTGTGTATGAATAAATCATGAAAGAAAGAGTATGGATTGATGCTATGAATGAAGAAATGCATGAAATTGATAAAAATAACACATGAAAATTAGTGCAACTTCCTAAAGACAAACACGTATTGGTATCTAATGGATTTATAAAGTGAAATACCATGTTGATGGTTTTCTAAAAAGACGCAAGACAAGATTAGTTTCCAAGGGATTTACACAAACGCTTGGAGTAGATTATTTAGATATTTTCACTCTAGTTGCAAGATTTGATACAATCAATATTATAATGGCTATTGTTGCATAATACAAGTGGATAGTATATCAGATGGACATAAAATCAATCTTCTTGAATGGTTATTTTGATGAGGAAGTCTATGTGGAACATCTTGTGGTCTATGAAACTCTAGGAAAAGAACACTTGGTTTACAAGTTGAAAAATTCTCTTTACATGTTGAAGCAAGCCCTCATGCTTGGTATGTAAGGATTGACAATTATTTTTTGAAGAAAGGATTCAACCAAATTCCCTCCAAGCCAACCTTATATATCCAAAATCTTGGTAATGATATTCTCATTGTTTGGCTTTATATTGATGATCTCATTTATACAGGTAATGGCACAACTCTCATGGAGAGATTTCAAGCAAAAATGAAACAAAAAATTGAAATGTTAGATTTGGGACTCCTGCATTATTTTCTTGGTGTGGAAGTGCAACAACAATATGTTACTAGGTATATTTATTTTTCAAACCATGTATAGATTATTTATTTAAGAGGTTTAGAATGGTGACATGCACTACAATTGCAACCCTTATATCCCTTGGTCATAAATTAACCAAATGAACATGCAAGTTCAAAGTAAATGCCAATTTTTACAAAATTTTGGTTGGAAGCCTCATGAAACTCACTAAAACTAGACTTGATATTATTTATGTTGTGAGCCACATCTCTCAGTTCATGCAAGATCTGCATGAATCTCATTGGCGTGTTGCAAAAAGAATCTTAAGATATGTGAGTGGTACACAAAATTTTGGCATGATTGTCTATTTTTACTACTTCAAGATACAACTCTAGAACTAAATAAGAAAACATAACCAAATGTGTATTTTCTATCATCCACTGAACCAACCCAATTAGAATCTATGTAACTACCTAGCTTAAATTTATCAATAGAAGAATAATGAATGCCAAAATTTTGTGTACCACTCACATATCTCAAGATTATTTTTGCAATACATCAATGAGGCTCATGTGAACCCTAGATGAACTGAGAGATGAGGTTCACAACATACATAATATTAGTTCTAGTTGGAGTGAGGTGCATGAGGTTCCCAATGAAACTTTTGTAAAAAGTGGCATCTACTTTGGAATTTGTATCTTCTTTGGTTAATTTCTCACCAAGGGTTGCAACTACAATGCATATCATCATTCTAAGCCTCTTCAATAAATAAGATACATACTTGGTTTGAGAAATAAATATACCTTCAAATTATTGTTTCACTTCCACACTAAGAAAATAATGCATGAGTCCTAGATCTAACATTTCAAATTCTTGTTTTATTTTTGATTGAAATCTCTCCATGAGAGTTGTTCTATTACCTAAATAAATGAGATCGTCAACTTAAAGGAAAGCAATGAGAATACCATTACCAATATTTTGGATATATATGGTTGGCTTAGAGGGACTTTGGTTGAATCCTTTCTTCAAGAAATAATTGTCAATTGATCATTTTAACTAGGAATGAGGAGCTTGCTTCAACGGTCCATAGAGAGATTTTTTCAACTTGTAAACCAAGTGTTCTTTGCCTAGAGTTTCATATCCCATAGGTTATTCCACATAGAATTCCTCATAAATATAACTATTTAAGAAGGTTGATCTTACATCCATCTGATATACTAACCACTTGTATTGTGCAGCAATAGCCCATATAATCTTGATTGTATCAAATCTTGCAACTGGAGTGAAAATACCTAAATAATCTACTTCAAGCATTTGTGAAAATTCCTTGGAAACTAATATTGCCTTGTGTCTTTTCATAGAACCATCAACATGGTATTTCACCTTATAAATCCATTTGACACCAATATATATTTTTCTTTACTAGGAATTTTCACTAATTCCCTTGTGTTATTTTTATCATTTGCATGCATCTCTTCATTCATAGCATCAATCCATACTTTTTCTTTCATGGCTTCTTCATACACAAAAGGTTCAACTTGAATTGTATTAAGAAAACAAAAATCAACAACTGGATTTACATTATAACTCCTCTAATAAATTTCATTTAAAATTTATACCTTTATTGAAGAGCTTGGACTTGATGTTGGACTTGAACTATCACCTAAAGAAGAACTTGGTAAACTGGAGATGGAACTTCCACTTGAGCTTGTGGGGAGAGGACGATCATCGTCATCTTCAATACCCATGATTAGTGGTGTGGTTTGTTGAATTTATTTTTTCCATTTCCATACTCCCCTTTCATCAAAAACCACATCTTGACTAGTAGTCCATTGCTTTGTGTTAGGATTACAGAATTTGTACCCTTTCGTTGAATCATAATAGCCCACAAAGATACAAAGTTTGGGCTTTGTATCCAAATTCTTCCTCTTCTAAATTGGAACATGAGCATATGTTGGACAACCAAATACACGAAAGTGAGCTATTGAAGGCTTGTTACCACTCCAAGCTTCCTTTGGAGTGATGATTTGAAACAATTTTATTGGGCTTCGATTTAAAATATAAAAAAAATATTTTTATTGCTACTTCGCAATAGCAATGTTTTTGGACTGTAACATACTTTATACCATTTTCATAATGGTATAGTTCTTCCTTTCTGTAATGTCATTTCTCTAGGGGATATAAGTTGTAGTAAGTTGTCTCTTGATGTCATGTATGTTACAAATATAAAAAAACTCTTTGGAAGTGAATTTTCCCCCTCTATCTATTTTGAGTATTTTGAGATAATACCCACTTTGTTTTTCTACCATAGCCTTAAAGTTCTTGAAGCATTCAATTGCCTTAGTTTTCTCTTAAGAAAATAAATACATGTGTGGAAAAATAAATTACCAATAAAATTCAAAAAATAAATATTTTAACCCAAAGATTCCTCTTGCATGTCACCACAGATGTCAGCATGCACAAGCTCTAAAGGAGATTTTTACCCCTATGATTTGTTCACCAGAAAACTATCTCGATGTTGCTTGTCAAGTGCACAACCTAAACAAATATCTTCTTTTTCTTGAATTACATGAAGTCCTCTCACCATGTTCTTCTTATGAAGCAAACTTAATCCTTGAAAATTCAAATGACCATAATGTTGATGCCATAACCATGAACCATCTATAATTTCCTTTAGGGAATGCATCTTAGCAGAAACCAATGTGAGAGGAAATGATCTATTCTCTATCATACAAGCCTTTTCAACAAGGTGATGGTTTTCTAATTTATCAAATATTGTGCAACATTTATTTTCAAACACAACCTTATTATTTTTTGCTACAATTTGCCTAATATTTAAAAGATTATGTTGTAATTTTAGCACATGCAAAGTATCATGAATAAAAGTAGTTTCTCTTTGCTTATTTTCAGTGCAAGGGTACATTTTCCCATTACATCAACCTCTTTATCATCACCAAACTTTACTTGACTTCTCACAAATTCATTGTCACAGAGATCGTATTTACTTGTCATATGATTTGAGCAACCACTATCTGAGAACCACACATATTTTTGAGGTTCTTTTTCCAAATTGCATGTGAAAAATGTAGAGTGTTTTGCATCTTCAAAAGACTCTTTATTATAGTTGGCTCTTGACTTATTCAAATCAGATTTTTTCTTTCTACATTCAGATTCATAGTTTCCATACCTTTCACAATATTTATATTGGATGCTTCTACAATCCACAAAACTCCTTCCTCTTCCTCTGTTATTTCCTCTTCTTCTTCTTTTACCACATCATCTATTTGCAAAAGACTCCCTTTGAGATTTATTTGAGTGAGAATAAGAGGTTGTAGATTTTTCTTCAATTCTTACAATAGACTAGAAGGCTTGCACTAGGCTTTTTATAGAACGTTGCATATGCTCCTTATTAGATTGCAAAGAACCTATCAACACTATAACTTTGAATGTTGTTAGATCTATACTTTCTTCAATGGTTATCACCACTGGATCAAATTTTGGAGGAAGATATGTCAAAAAATATATATAATTTTTTGCTAATTGACACTTTCCCCTTGAGTTTTAAGATGTTCACAATGCCTTGAGTCTTAGTAATAAATTCTTGAATAGACTCAGCTTCTTTCATCCTTAAATTTTCAAAATATTTTTGAAAGATTTGAATTATTACCAATCTTACTTTGTTACATACTTGGTATGCAATTTTTAGAGCCTCCCATGCATCCTTTGACTTTGTCATAGTAGCAATATGAGGAAAATTTGAAATATTCAATGCAGATTGGATGGTGAATAAAGCTCGATTGTCCTTCTTTATATCTTCTTTCAACTGATTTTGTTGATTTTTTGTTAAGGCAATATGATCTTCAAGTTCATTATATCTTACTTCTACTAATTCCTAGAGTTCTTGGGATAATAGTAGGGTATTCATTTTTATACTCCAATATTCATAGTTCTCTACGATAAACAATAGAAGTTGGAATGGAAAATTACCACCATTTGTCATTTTGATATTTCTTGGAGAGAACTTTTATCTTGTAGTTGATGCTTGCATAATAAAACTTATGTTATCTCATGTAGAATCTTTCTTTATATAGAAAAACTCCAAGGAAAAAAATAATAGGAAGATAATAGCAAAGGTTATGGAATTCGGCTTTACACCTATCAATTCTATTTTCATGGAAGCTTTTAAAATCCTTTTCAACAAATCCATTTTGTGCATGTCCTATAATTGGTATAGTCCACTAGAACACCCTTTATGAATTTGATATTATCATTGAACACATAGACTAATTTTCTTCCTAAAACTCCTTGCTTGGTGCCCAAGGATTCATATGATCATTATATGTGCTTTTGGTAAGACTTCATTGATAAAAATTTGTAAGATGGGTAGAGCATTATAGCCATCTTCAACAATAAACATTTCAAGGATAGGCATTTGAGCTATTTATAGTGGTCAAAATTGTGAGGATATCCATGTCTTGTATATGCCACAATAATTATATTTCATGCAATGATGTCTCATTCTCTCATGTGGTTAAACACTTTATAGGCTTCCACTAAACTTCTGCACTTGAGATACATGTAAATAAGCCTATTATGAAAGGTTGTGAAATAAGCAGAGTGTGCAAAACCTCATTTTAATGTTGTAATGAAGTGATGCAAGAAGTTGGGTACACAAAAGCTCAAAAAGGTGGAAATGTTTTTCTTGTTTTTTCAGAATTTGTCACACTTGGACTAGAAAATTTGAGGCACTTACACAATGAATTTTTAAAAAAGTCAGTAATATGAAATCTAGAATTTTGAATCTAGTTTCCAAATATGTAAATTATTAAAATACCCAGATTATATAAATTAAATTTTGATAGGGATCTATAAAAACCACTTTTTAAAAGTCCCTTTTTATGGCCATACCAAGCAGGTGTACGGACAACACTTTTTGACCCAAATAAAATTATTTTGCTAATTCCTTTTGGAAAAGAGAGCTAACAACATGAAGTTTGATGTGGATTTTTTTGTTGTAATTTTTGGTTGAATATTTTCTTTTTTTATTAAATTTTTATTGGCCTTAATTGATGTTTTTTAAAATGAACGTGTACGGACAACATAATTGGACCTAAAAAAAATATTTTTGACTCTTTTTTTTTTCATTGTGTAGAGAATTGTCTGAAGTTTGATGCCATATGATTTTTTTTACAAGAAACTTAACCAATAAAAAGTTATTAAAAAACCAAAAAAACCTGATATTTTAAGTTCAAGGACTAGTTTACTTAGAAATTAATTAAAAAATAGAAAAAATAATCCGATCTTAACAAAAGTTATATATTTAGAAAGTAGACATTGTATTCTGTAATAGGTTTTAATTTTATAGATTCATTCAGAAAAAAAAAGTCCATCAGCTATGTTGTCAAAGTTGGACATTCTTCTTCAATCTGCCTTAGTTTTTTAGTTGCAGGTCAAAGCCTCAGGCTTGGATTGCCAAGCCTTTCCCAAGCCTAAAACCAAGGTTGGATGTGGTGTGGAAATACATTTTTTAAATAACACATACGCGTTATAGAAACGCGTACGCGTTATTCAAATGAAACGCGTACGCGTTTCATAACGCATACGTGTTGCCCATTGACCTGTTGGGAAAACAAAATGCGTACGCGTTTCTAGAAACCGTACGCGTTTCTAATATAGCCGTTTTTCCCTAATTTGGAAAATACTAGTAAAACATGATTTTCCTGCAACAATCCTTTTCTGTAGTACAGTCCAAAAGTGTCATTTTCTACGTTTTTTATTGCAAATTTGTCTTGTGCAGGGCATATTCTATTCAAATTGTTGGAAAAGACAAAGTTCAGGTTGAATTTTTTGAAGTGGAATAAAGTGCAAGAATTTTTTCAAGAAGATTTGGAAAAAGTGAATTTTTGGATGTACTCATGATGTTTTTGTACTTCAGAGTTTATAGAAAAAATGATCTTCATAGTACATAGTTTAATTTGAATATTTGAAGGAGGAGGCAATTTGAAAATAAGTTTCTTGAATTATTGTTTTTGTCATCAAAGAGGGTTTGGTAACAATGGGTGATAAGCAAAGACAAAAAAAAAGATGTAGAAAGTTAATGACACCCGAAGAAATTCAAGCAAATAAAGATAAGGAGGCAAAAAGACAAAGAGAAATGAGAGAAATGATTCGTCAAATGAAAGATTTGGAAGCATCTAGTTCCAATAATGTTGAAGAGGAAGCCATGAATGATGAAATGAATGTAGATGATACAAATGTGGAGATGGTGAATATGGAAGAAAATACAATTACAGAGACAAACCCAACTGTGCCTTCAACTTCAACTTTGAATGATATGCAAACAATTTCAGGTGTTTCTTCAAATCCACCTCCCAATGATATGGAAAATGCACCTATTCAAACAATCTATCTAGGTATATGTTCAAACCCAAGTTTTCATAATATTGATATTGCTTGTTTAGATGAAGCTGGATACACCATTGATGAGATCAATAATATTAGGGTTGAAACAATGCAAAAACAAGAAAATGATGAAATTATATCTTATGAGAATGTAAATGAGAATGAAATCCCTAATATTGGTGAAAATGAGTATGAAATCCCTTTTACATTTGAAAATGAAAATGAAACCTCTTGTGTGAATGAAAATGAAACTCCATCTATGGATGAAGGTGAAAATGTTTTATTTACAATTGAAACAGATGTGCTAGATAACCTTCGTGGTAAAGTTTCTTCAAGACAAATTAGAAATTATGGAAATAAAATATATAAAATGTTTTTTTATAGAAAGAAATTAGGATTCCAATGTCAACTCATGGTGCAATTGATGAGAATGTTTAAAATGAGAAAAGTGATGAAAAAATTAGATGTTTTTGTAAAACCAAAAAAGAAAGATGATTTAGTAGAACAAGTCATATCTAGTGTTGCTAATGCTATTGATGTTATTGGTAAGAAAATTTGATCAAAAGATAAGAATGCGACTCGCCGTGCAATAACAACTGCTCTAGTTGATAAAATAGCTTCAAATAAAAGAATGTTAAGTAAGATTAGTAAATGTATAAACTTAAATCCTAGAACTTTGATAAGAGTTGCTAAAAGAAGAGAAAGTATTGAAAAAGATCCTATTAATCAATGTTGGAGTTTTAGTGGTAGACTCCCAAGATCAGACATGAAATTAACTAATGAAATTAAATATTTAATCCATAAATTTTGGCATGATAATACAAGAGTATCACTTAACATTAGAGATGTCTTAAAATTAAGGGTGGGTTCCAAAATCCGTGAACCTCATCCAAAGCATCTCTTAGATATGACTCAAACTGAATTATATAAAAAAAATTTAGATGCTTCAATCTTACCATTGAATATTAGCATAAGTCAAAGATCATTCGAAAAGTGTAAACCTTTTTATGTTAGAATTAATAAGCAACAAATCTCTTGTTGTTGTAAGACTCATGTACAATTTCATTATTATTATGATATATTTCGATATATACGATGCACTTTGCATGCTAAACAAATTATGCAGGACATTTGTGGTATTAATATGCCACCTAAAAGAATCAAATATTTTATAGCAGGTTTGTTTTGTAATCCCTCTTTAAATGGAAACTCATTTTTTTTAAAAGCATGCATTTCTGGAGAATGCGATAGATGTGGTAACTTTTCATTATTAGGAGAATGTATGCATGAAAGTAGTTCAGATGAATTTGGAAAACAATTAGTGGATGTAAAAAAAATAAAAAATATTGAGTATTCTTTAAAAGATGGAAAAACTGAAAAACGTGTTGAGCTAATTGTGAAAAAAGTTAGTGTGCATGCTTTTATTACTAAATTTAAAGATAAGTTTGTACCTAAATATGTTCAACACTCTTAGAATTCTCATTGGCTTGATAATCAATTTTGTTTATATAAAAACACATTCCCAATTGGAACTATATTGTCAGTTGTTGATTTTGCTGAAAATTATACTCTTGCTCCACAAGAAGAAATTCAATCGCAGTATTATAATTCAATGCAAGTAGCTATATTTGTTCACATTGTTTATAGACATGTTGAAGATAGTACAGAAGATAATAGAAAATTTTTGAGAGAGTACCATTTTTATGTAAGTGATAATCGATTACATTCATCTGAGTTTGTACAATATTGTTTTGATATATTTTATAAAAATTTAAAAGAGAGAGGAATTCAATGCTAGAACATCTCATATGGTCAGATAATTGCACAGGTCAATTAAAAAATGCTAGAATGTTTTATTAGTTATGTAGAGTTCATAAGGAAAATAATATCCAACACATATGGAGTTTTTTTGAAGCTGGTCATGGTAAGGGAGAACACGATGGAGTAGGTGCATGTGTGAAAATAGCTCTTGCTAGAGAGCAACTAAAATTTGAGGATGCTGCGAAATTTAGAGATGCACGTGCAATTGTAGATTGGTGCAATACTAAATTATCTACAAGAACAAGTGAGAGATCAATAATTCGACGCTTCTTTTGGTTAGTTGAAGAAAATGATATTTTTTCTTGACAAGATTGTGAAACAATTAATGGAATTACAAAATGGAATTCATTTAAGAGTTCGAATGCAAACACATGGACAATATGGACAAGGGAGTTGGCATGTTTTTGTCAATTTTGTATTGTAGGTGATTGGCAGGCATGTGAAAATATGGAATGGGTTGAACAATGGCAACAAAGAGCTTTAACGCCTACATCGACACATGTTCAACATGGAACGACAATTGAAGATAATCAAGTGTTCGCATCAGATGATTATGATCGTATTTTAGATCTTGTACAAGAAGGTACATTATTTATTGAGTTGAATTTTGTATGTATGCATGTTTATATGTGAGTTAAATATAAGTCACTCTTTATTGAATTTTGTATTTATTTTTTCAGGACATGTGTATGCTGTTGTTGCACCTCAAGGGAATGAAGAGCAGACAGAGTACTGGTTGGCTAGATGTGTTGAGAGAAAACATAAGTTGGTACATACTAGAGTGGATGATGACAACTTTGAGTATCCAATTGGTTCAGTGGTTGTTGGCACCTGGCTTCGAAAATATTTGATGAGAAAGAATGGCTTTCCTGCATTTGAAGATTATGAAAGACACAAGAAGATTATGCATTATTCACATTTGATTTTGGCAACCAATATAAAACTAGTTAGATATCAAGGGAGGTCTGCTAATAAAGTTTTATGGACAATTTCAATGGATGATCATGAGACAATCATAGATGGATTAAAAAAAAGAGAGGATGCAAATGGTACAATAGAGTAAATAAATATTGGTAAGCATATCTAGTCGTATATATATTTAATTGATATATATATATATTTGTCTTTAATCATTTCCTAATTAAAGTTTTATATCATTTTTTGTTTCAGGTCTCCCAAAATTAGATGCTTTACAAAAAAGAGAGGAGATGCACATATATTACAATGGAATTTCAATCTAGAGATAGGTAACTATATATAGTTTTAGATACATTTAATTGATACTTTATAATTGATTTCATATCCCCTTAAGCCATTCTCTTAAAACCCCTTAAGTCATCCTCTTATGTACCATTAATCCATCCTTTTGCAGCCCCTTAAGTCATTCTATCAACTACCATTAATCCATCCTCTTAGGACCCCATAATCCATATCCTCTTACATCTCCTTAATCCACAATCTTGCATCCCTTAAGTCACTCTCATAATTCCCCTTAAGCCATCCTCTTAGGGCCTATTAAGCCATATCATAAGGTTCATAACATGCATCCCCTTAATCCACCCTCTTCCATCCCCTTAATCCACTCTCTTACATCCCTTCAAGTCATTCTATCAACTCCCCTTAATCCACCCTCTTACATCCCTTCAACTCATTCTATCAACTCCCCTTAATCCACCCTCTTGCATCCCCTTAATCCACCCTCTTACATCACTTGAAGTCATTTTATCAACTCCCCTTAATCCACCCTCTTGCGTCCCCTTAATCCACTCTTACATCACTTGAAGTCATTTTATCAACTCCCCTTAATCCACTCTCTTACATCACTTGAAGTCATTTTATCAACTCCCCTTAATCCACCCTCTTACATCCCTTCAACTCATTCTATCAACTCCCCTTAATCCAACTCTACATCCCTCTTCAAGTCATTCTATCAACTCCCCTTAATCCACCTCTTACATCCCTTCAAGTCATTCCTATCAACTCCTTAATCCACCTCATCCCTTCTCGAGTCATTCTATCAACTCCCCTTAGTCCACCCTCTTGCATCCCCTTAATCCACCCTCTTGCATCCCCTTAATCCTCTTACATCTCCTTAATCCTCTTAGGACCCGTTAAGCCATATCCTAGGGTTCATGAGATGCATCCTCTTAACTCCCCTTAAGGCATTCTCTTAAGACCCCCCTTAAGCTATATATCCTCTTAGGTCCCCTTAATCCATCCTATGGCTAACATCATTTGAATTTGTATGGAATTTACTATATACGGTTCTTTTCTTGCATGAATTTTTTACTTAAATTGTATCTACATGCACATATATGTTTCATCATGTTATATAGTTGTATTAAACATCTTGATGTACATTATATATGTTTGTTGATGTCACTTTTTAAATATCTTGTTCCAATTTTATAGATTATACATGTTTCATGTCTTCTATTTACCACATTTTATATAATTATTTAATTGTATAGATTATACATTTTATACATACAAGGAGATAGTTTTTTGTTTATTGATTCAAATATTTGTTATGTAATTGGAAAATAGTTAAAATTACTTTCCCTTAATTTATTATGAATATGATTTAAGAAACTATTTAAGGAATGTTTTAATTTTTCACCTAACCATGTGATAAAATATATATATGAAATTTGATTCTAGATAAGAATTTATATAGTGCATGTATTACTTGAAAATTAGATAAAATATAAATATAGATATGTATGAATGCATATAATCATGAAAATGAACATAACACGATCTCATAATTGACTGCATATATAATCATCATATTAAAGTCAACTGATATAAATAAACACACATATGATAATAACATGTTCAAAATAAAACTAGGGATCTAGATAGTTCATAAAATTTATATGTCAAGTCCAACACATATATTGAAATAAAACTAGAGATCCGTAGTCCATAAAATATAAAACCATCTAACTTTCAGGCTGATCAGTCATATCAAGTCTCCTCTTTGTTCCATGTCGACTAGATGTACCCGCATCATGCTGTAAAAGAGTACAAGAAACTTGAAATTAGATTTAAATTTATTTCAAAATTTTGATATAATTAAACATATTTAAAATTGAAAATATAAACTTTTAGATTAAAAAAAAAAACTAATTAAATATCGAGTAAATATAGTAAAAATGATTTCTAGTATGCATAAATTACCATATGGTCATGTGAATCAACTAGCACATTTTCTTCAACGGGTAGCATAACTGTCAGTTGAGAAGATGCAAATGCCTGATCTACTATATCCTGCATATTCATATAAAGCAAACAATATGTGAAAACCTCGAATATATATATATATATATAAAAGGTTCATAAAAATTGTATAGGAGATTTAAAGTAAAGTTTACAACCTCGAATGATATGACCTCATGATCACGCACCTGAGATTGCCCATGCATAAATGTCGATGATGTCTCAGGTGCGCGGCCCACCATGGGTATCTCATCAAATCCCTGCATATAGATGTACAACAGTTCATATAGATCATTCACACATGTGTATGTAAATGAAAAAATTAAATTAGATCTATGATGTGTATTTAATTTAAACTTAACAAACTTTTGAAAGCACACACCTGAGCTGATGATGTCTCAGGAGCACTCACCACTGTAACTTGTGGTTGGTCAATACTAGGGATAGTATGACCTCCCTGCATCTAGATATAATATATCAATTCACACATGTGTACAAATTCAAATTAAATTAGATATATATATATATCCACACAAATTATTTAATATATTTTGGTTCAAGTACCTGTCCAAAAGGTGAGCCCAGATCTACAACACTCGACATATACACATGATGATCATATTGAGTTTTAGGCATCACGTCATCATGCGTCTACACCAAACACAAACTTATTGAATTAATATTATATTATATATATAGTTTGATGTTATTATTTACATGAATTTTTTACATTTCAAACTTGAATTAAATTTAAGTTCAAAAGATGAACATACCTGTGTAGGACGATCCTCAGAATATAGTAAATTTAGGTATGACCCCGTCCCAGATGCATGTGCCTCACCTGAAGTGGATCCTGAGTATCCCTATAGCCCGAGCCTCCATGCTCTCTATTGGCCACTTCAGTGGCCGCGTGTGTAGTCTGTTGAGTGAGATGTCCTGAAAGTGAACTCAATGCTCCTAATGTTGATAACATGGTTTGTTGTTGAAATGCAGTGGGAACACCAGAGAAGGAGGAGGAACAATAGGAGCAACTGGAGCATGTCGCTGAGGATCGACACGTGCTCCTAGTCTATGTTGGGGCATGCCACGCCCAGCTCCCTGAAATGACCTCATATCAAAATAGTTGGGTTTTTTACCCAACTCAAACTCAGCCCATAACTTTCTCAAAAAGTATAAGGGCACCTCACTGTTGCCATGTGGTGGAGTATCAAACACCATCCACCATCTCTCCCAAAAATGAGCAGCTATCTGCGGGTGCCTACACCATAAAATTGAAATTCATTTTTTTGTGGGTGGTATTGGTTGGTTTGTTTGGGGGTTCACAAAATATTGGCATATGGCTTGTTTAGTAATTTTTAGGTCATTGATTTCTTTATATGACAATCCATCCACATAGAATTGTCTCATATCTTCTCTCCATCGATGGAACCTATCTAGGTCTGCATCGATAGATCGAACAGAATCGACAACAGTTTGCATCGTAGATGCAAACGTGCGAGATGTGGAGGGACTCTAGTCTCATTTTTTATGAGATCTATGTTTCCTTGAATGACAATCAGGTTTGCTCGAATATTCTCTCTTAGTTGATCCTGGTCAACTAGAGGAGGGGGTGGGGGGTTAGGCAGTGGAGAATGTGGAGGTGTGCTAGGGTTTTGTTCATGTGGTGGACTAGGATGTACGTCGGGATCTATAGGGATTTCTTGATCAGGCATGAAATCCTCTAAATTAAATAGTGGATCCATCTGAGCAATGATATGGCAACTGCATGTTAAACAATTAAAAAATATATATCAAAAAACTAATTAAATAATGCACACAATTTGAAAGTTATTTAAAAATCACTTTGAACATGCACAAATTCAAAATATATTTAATTTGAAGACCATTCGATTTATAACATTAAAAAATCCATAACATTAAAAAATCATATAACATGTACACACATTAAATTGATTCCAATGTGGGGTTGTTAATATGAAGGGTACAAATGAAATTATGGGGTTTTATTAAAATTTATTTAATCTCATTCATTATTTTCAAATAATAATAAAGATAATGGTGCAGAGCACCTACCAAATGTAACAAGCAAATCTTGAAGTGTTGTTTTAAATCTATTTTATTTTTTTTGTGCAAGGTTCTAATGCCTTTTAGGATGTGTAAGGGGACCTTTTAGAGCTTAGGTTTAAATTTGAATAAGTCGTATCTTTGTGTGCTTGATTCCTAAGGTTTTGATTAGGTTTGCAAAACACAGTGTGTTTTCAAACACACATCTTTTAATCACTTTTGAGCCCGATACAGAAGACCTAACTATTTTTTTTTGGGTTGTAAAGAAATCTCTCACCATTTTGCAGGGGTGGGGAGTCTTTGGACAATGGCAGTTGTGTTGGAAATAAACTAGTAGTGATTTTTATTGTGAAAAATCTGTTTTCCTATGTTGGTTGGCGTGACAACAAACAGCTGAATGGAATAAATATTTTATTTGTTTAAGAGCATGTAAAGCCACATTTTGAAGTTCTGTTTTGGTATTTTTAAATAGTTTTCCATCGCTCTTTACTTTTTGTATGATCTAAGTCTTTCTTTAGTTCTATTTTGGACTGGTAAAAAGAACCAGAAAATGGAGTTTCAGGGTTGTTTTTGATCGCACCAGGTAGCATGGACGCAGAGGGAACAATGCTAAAGTCCAAGCATGTAAATAGTGTATATATGGTATACATTAGAGTTTTTTTTTGCAAGTTGGAAGACTGTTTCTAGGTGAGTTTGGAACCCGGCTAGAAAAGACAATCAAGAGGGTAAAAGAAACCCCAACACAGTAGGGGTGTGCAATATTACTATCTAATGCGTATTGTGAATGTAGACAGGTTAAAGAAGGTGTGGAGTGGTAAATAGAAGGTTCTTCAATGTTTTTTTGGTCAGAAAAGAAAGAATAGACCAAGGAAAGACACTAAGAAACCCTAGTTTACCCTAGGTTGGATTGTTCCCCTATACGGGCATAAAAGGCACCAATTTCCAAAGAAGCTGTCAGAGCTTGGAAAAAGAGCCAGAGAATCAATAGAAAGATTGGCACAATTAGTGGGAAGAGAAGAGTTCTAGCCTGTCCTTTGTGTTGAGAGGGCTAAAAGAGGCTTGAGGCTTGTAACCCTACCCAAGAACCTAGAACTGAGTTCTAGGAAAACGATGGAGAACTAAAGCTTGGAGTTTGTTGAAGCACTGGAAAATATGACTTTGGAGGCCTTGGAAAGTGCCACACACCCCTGCAACAAGGTTGGGAAGAATGGAAGATTGACTAGTCTTTAGAGGAATAAGGGCTAGTTGGTGCATGTGGAGAAAGAGCATCAAGTAATGCTTGGTAGCAGCAAATTTGCAATGATAGCAGGGTTGCTAAAGTAAACCAGGGGTGCCTCAAAAAATAGAGGACCTATAGGTTGTAGGGTGAATGAACTAGCACCTTAAGGAGTTATTAAGACAAGGACTCAAGCATTGATATTTTGTTTTCTCAATATCAACCCTCGCTCTATCGATAAGAATGAAAAATTAATACAAGATATTGAAAGGGACACATAGATATATATATGCTAGTGACCTAATTGCAATGTACAAAATATATAAAAAAGATGAGTCAAGCTCTATTCACCAAATTTTGAGAACTTATTTGATCCCCTTAAGAAATGTCAAATTCCCCCTTAAGACATCGATTTACGATTTAGGGCGATAGGATGGCTTTTAAGGGGATCTATGTGTAGTAAGGTCCTAGGAAAAAATGGTCCATGGCTTAAGGGAATAAAATTTGGTGGAGTTGCCTAAGGCAACCAAATTTCATTTTAAGGTCCTACAACAAAATGAATAGATGTATTAGTCAAGTATGACATATAATTTAATTAAATCCAATGACATAAATTGATTTATCTAAATTTTCAAATTTCATGATAAGAGACACAAGTTCTCTATAGTGGGACAAAGTAGTTAAGAATAAATTATAAGTTTAACACTAACATTAAAATTTATAATCTCATTCATTGTTTTCAAAGAATACTAAAGATAAGAATGAAAATTTAATAGAATACATTTAAAGGGACACATAGATATATGCTAGTGACCTAATTGCAATGTACAAAAAAAACAAAGATGAGCTTCAACTCTATTCACCAAATTTTGAGAACTTCTTTGATCCCCTTAAGAAATGTCATTATTAGGACCCCTTAAGACATAAATTTACGATTTAGGGTGATAGGATGGCTTAAGGGGATCTATGTCTAGTAAGGACCTAGGACAAAATGTTCCATGGCTTAAGGGAATAAAATTTTGTGGAGTTGCCTAAGGAAACCAAATTTCATTTTAAGGTCCTACAACAAAATGAATGCTTTTAGGGTTTAGGGTTTAGATTTCAATTATAACTAAGTTACATGAGTTACGATGGATTTTGCAACAATTAGGAATTTTAGATTTCAATTATATATAACTAAGTTGTTGAGTTATGATGGATTTTGAACCTATTTGGACCTCTACACACTCTTGGATGATTTAAAAAGGGAGAGGGGATCTAAAGTGATTTAGACCCAATTTTTTTGGTAATCATATATTTTTTGAAACTTTTCTATGGCATAGACTCTTCCTTCATATTTATATAAATTCTAGACACATGGGTTTTCAAAAAAGAACCTAACTGCCACTAAGTGAGGAATCAATTGATCAATGAACAATAAATTTAAATAAACTTAGAAAATAAACCTTTGGTTATAGAATTCACTTGCATTTACGAATCATCATCTATCAAGTTTGTCAAAAAAGTAATTTGAATTTTCCATTGAAATGTTCATGCTACAAGTTATCTTTGATACACTAGTTTAGAGAAAGTACAACATTTAGTTTTCCTAATCTAGAACAATGCCACTACACATGAGAGTTAAAATAGGAATTAGATTAAACACACAACCTATAGATCTTATGAATAATATCCTATAAATTAAGGTTTGAATATGATCATAATGCATCCTTACATTTAATTCACAAAGGATCTTGAATCCAAATAAGATTTGGGTAGAAATCATTCATGCTTCACATTTTAATTTTTATTTGATTTAATAACATTTATACAACTTGTCTAGCTCTATCCATATTGCACATAGTCTAGATCAACAAGTATGACTTGCATTTCTATGTTTTTTTAATAAATTTTTACAAGTAAATGAGAAACCCTACCACCTAAACTTAGTGCTTTGAATAAAATATGTGACATTCTAGGAATAGCTTCAATATATCAACAATTAGGAATAAATTAGATTTCAATTATAACTAAGTTGTTGAGTTACGATGGATTTTGCAACAATTAGGAATTTTAGATTTCAATTATATAACTAAGTTGTTAAGTTACGATGGATTTTGTTCACCTATTTGGACCTCTACACACTCTTGGATGATTTAAAAAGGAAGAGGGGATCTAAAGTGATTTAGACCAAAAAAAATTTGTAATCATATATTTTTTGAAACTTTTATATGGCATAGACTCTTCCTTCATATTTGTATAAATTCTAGACACATATGGGTTTTCAAAAAAGAACCTAACTACCACTAAGTGAGGAATCAATTGATAAATTCAATAAATTTAAATAAACTTAGAAAATAAACCTTTGGTTATAGAATTCACTTGCATTTATGAATCATCATATATCAAGTTTCTCAAAAAAGTAATTTGAATTTTCCATTGAAATGTTCATGCTACAAGTTATCATTGATACACTAGTTTAGAGAAAGTGTACAACATTTAGTTTTCCTAATCTAGAACAATGCCACTACACATGAGAGTTAAAATAGGAATTAGATTACACACAACCTATAGATCTTATGAATAATATCCTATAAATTAAGGTTTGAATATGATCATAATGCATCCTTACATTTAATTCACAAAGGATCTCATCCAAATAAGATTTGGGTAGAAATCATTCGTGCTTCACATTTTAATATTTATTTGATTTAATAACATTTATGTGTCTAGCTCTATCCATATTGCACATAGTCTAGATTAACAAGTATGACTTGCATTTCTATTTTTTTTAAGAGAATACATCATACACTATATAAGCTTTAATATAACATTGATATAGAGTGATTACATGTTCATATCAACTAGCATCATGATATATACATTTATTAAATCAAGCACATAGTTTTGCATGAGGTACATTATTTTACTCCACTAGTACACTTTCTCAAGTTAAATTATACAATCATGAAGTTTTCTGAGATAAAATTAGCTATCAAATTTATATTATGTGAATATATATTATAATTAAATCAATAATTTGTTGGTTAAAATATATATATCTATGCATCGATTGTTTGTACCTCCTTTATTAGTCAATTTTATGAATTTCATTGGTAGTTGCATGGATCACCAACGACATACCAAAGTGTACAGGTAGAACCTATGGACTATAAATTGTGATCCCTAATTTAGGGTTTTAATAACTTACATTTTAGGGTAAATAGCCTATTTTAGGTTTACGTTTTAGGGTAAATGGGGTTTTAGGTTTACGTTTTAGGGTTTAGGACCAAGGATTAACCTGTGTAAATTAGTTTTTAGGGACCTATGTAAATTTTGTAACCTAGGGTTTTGATTTCTAAGTTAAATGTGTCCAATTTAGGTTTATTTTTTATGGTTTTCAATTTACAATTTAACGTTATTTGTTTCGTTTACGTTTTTGATTTTTTAAATGCAATTAAAAACTATAAAAAATTGAACTAAAACACACTAAAGAAACAAAAACTAAATATTAATTACAAAGAAAAAAAAAAGATACAAAGCAAAAAAAGGCAGAATTCAACCAACCTGGAGGTCACTGAGGTCGGGTGTGTTGACGGGAGGAGGTGGCAGTCAAAATTTTCACCAAGAACGAGCTTCAAATGCATAATGATCAAGAACCCTCTTCTCTGTGCGGCTGAAACAATGGAGTGAAAATGAAACACAGCAGTTTATTTTAAAAATAAATACTTTCACAAACGCTGACGCTGCTTGAAACGGTACACGCATATTGCTCGGGTTCAGATACCCATAGTTGAGCACATATGCTCGATTCGCCCGTACTGATCCGAATGATACTTGTTTTCCATAACGCCATACATTTGTTTCAAACTTTTTTAGCCCAAAATTTTCTCTTCATGTAATTCAACTTTGAGCTTTCACCCTAATGCTACATTCTATTGACACTATAGTAGAATCTACCCTTAGTTCTAAATATAAATTTATCGATTAGTTTACTAATTACCCAACTATTATTGTAGAGTAAATATTTTCATGAGGTTAACTTTGTTAGTGTGGTGCTCACATACAAAGTATGTAAATGTGTTGGTCTATCTATAGAGCATAGTGATGTGTAAGTTCATTGGGATTCAATTGTCCTTTCAAGCATGAAAAGACAACTTAATGGAGTATCTTGGTGGAAGCAATTCAAAAATATATATTTTAATATCAACTTGCATGTTTTAACTTCTCTCATTCCTACAATATATGGCTTAGGAAAGGTTGATCCTATAATCAAATACTTCATCTATTTCCTTATTTTATAAGGTAACTACCAATCAAAATTTATTTTATTTTGTATATCATGTTTATTCTTAGCATGTTTAATTATTTAATGCTGAAATTATATTTGATAATTATCCCATGTTGCATTGTGAGTTACAACTTGTAGTTTCTATTTCTAAGGAGGAGTCAAGTTGGAAGTTACTATTTATAGGTGGATTGGTGCTGAAGGAAAATTCTATTTCATGTTGAGTTTGCATGGAATGTGAGTTTTGGAGGTTCAGTTGTTTTTTGGCATGTGCAAGTTTAATGACAATTGGCAGTTGTAATATTGCATGTGGTGACAATTGGAAACTTATCGTTATGCATGTGTAGTGGTTTTGGAACTTTCCATGCTTCATCTTCAACCTTTTGCTTTTTACTTGAGAACATTGTAAGCTCCTATATATTGATCACTCATATTTTGGAGTTTCAAGTTGTATTCTTGAGATAGCGTTATGTTGTCAAATTGGCTACAAAATTGTAACACAAACAAGTTCTCCTGTAGAGGCTTGCACTGTAAGTGTATTGCAACCACTTGTTTATAGATAATACATTGTTTAGGATTTTGAAGTGTGGGTTTTTTCTCCCAAAAGGGTTTTCCCCACATATATTTGTTGTTATATGTTTTTATTGTATCTCTAATGTTGTTTATGTTACCTATTATCTGTATCTTCTTTATTGCAATTAAATAAGGGTTTGAAACTATAGAAATTTGCATATTATCTCCTATAATAGATTGGTGTTGGAATATTTTCCATATACATGGCTCCCTTTCAGTTGGTATTAGAGCTTGATCACCTCTACTTCCTATTGTGGGTAAAGGGTTTTTTGTACTAATCTTATTTTAGTGGGAGCCTGTTGTAGAATTTTTTTGTTAACCTTGTTGCAAGAAGGAGATGACGAGCACATCTAGTAGAATTGAAATAGATAAATTTAATGGAGGCAACAAATGTTGAGCTATGAAAGCTCAAGATGGAAGATATGCTAGTAGACTATTATTTGTGGTCAATTTTTTCTAGAACTATGCCATCGAGCATGAAACAAGAATATTGGGATCTAATGGATCAAAAGGTTAGCATCTAATAAGACTATGTTTAGTTGATTTTGTACTCCTAAACGTTCATGAAGAGAATACTATTGCACTTCTTGAGAAGAAACTTGCTCATATTTATTAGGCTAAATCTATGGTAAATAAGTTGTTCCTACAAAATAATATGTACTCTCTATGGATGGAGGAAGGAGAATCTATCATAGATCACCTAAATGCATTCAACATGTGTGTTGCCTAGTTGAGCTTTGTTGATGCAAAAATAGAGGAGGAGGATCGTTGCATGACTTTGTTGTGCTCACTGTTGGATTAATGAGACCACCTTGTCATGGCCATTCGAAGTACCACTACCACCTTTAAGATGGATAAAGTGGTTGTGTCATTGCTATCTAAAGAGATGTGGAGAAAAACTTCTAAAATGGTTAAGGAGGCTCTAGTAATTCGAGGAATAATAAAAGAAAAAGGAAAAAAGAACAACAAGCAAGAAAAGTTAGAATACAAATCCCATGGGAGATCTAAGTCTCCTGCTAAGACCAAGGTGAAATGTTGGAATTGTGATAAATCTAGTCATTTTCGCAAAGTGTAAAGAGGAGAAAAATAATAAAAATGAGACATTCTTCTATTCTGAGTCTAACAAATCCTCTTAGGAGGATGCAGATGATTTTTTTGCTACCTTGGCAACACATGCATCACAATATGTTTGGTTGACAGACTCAAGTGCCTCTTTCCACATGAATTTGCATCGAGATTGGTTCTCTAACTATGAATTTATGATGGCAGGAAGGTGTATCTGGGTAATGATTTTGACCTAAAGATTGTTGGTTGTGGAAGAGTCAAGATAATATTCACAAATGTTAGAGTGAAGGGGATTGATGGTGTCCTTCATATCCCTGGTTTGGCATAAAACAAAAAATTTAAGTAATTTGAATGATGTGGGTGTGTAGGTTTTCTCAAATGTAGGATGCAAGATGAGTAGAGGAACTATGGTGCTTGCTAAGGGTGTTCAGATAGACACTCTATTTTAGTTGGATGCATGCACGATACGGTATAATAGTTCTTCTATGGAGATCAAGAAAAAAAATTGAGTCACTATCCTTTCCATTGGAAACAAAAACAAAGAATAAAGTTGCATCCACTTCCAATGGTCATGCTTTTTGGGTACCTAAGGTTGATCATGCTTTGGAGATAAGACTACCTGTTGAGAAGATAATGCTTTGGCACCAAAGACTTGGTCACATTGGTGAAAAGGGTTTGAGAACCCTGAAAAATAAATTCCTTGTTGAGGGGCTTGATGATTGTAATCTTGAGTTCAATTTTTATGACAACTATGTCAATGGAAAACAAAACTGTGTTCAATTTTATCATAGTTCTCACAATTTTTTTGGGGTTTTGTACTATGTGCATTCTAATGTATTTGGTCCTATAAAAGTTCCTTCGATATCCAAATCTATGTATTTTTTTTAATTTATATATGATTACAATAGAAGGACATTTATTTATTTTCTCAGAAGTAAATCTGAAGTCTTTAGTCAGTTTAAGGAGTTTAAACCCTTGCAAGGAAATCAAACTAGTAGGAAGATTAAGTGTTTGAAGAATAACAATGGTGGTCAATTTTTTTAGAAAATTTTGATATAAACAACATGGGATTGAAAGGCATAAGACAACTCCATATACCCCTCAACAAAATGGAGTTGTGAAGAGGATGAACAGGATGTTGATGGAGAGGGCTAGTCATATGCTAAGTGGAGCTAGTCTTGAACAAAAATTTTGGGCTAAAGTTGTTGCCACTGTGTGATATTTGGTTAATAGATCTCCTACATCATCTCTTGTTGAGAAGACACCTATGGAGGTGTGTTTGGGAAATAATCCCTCATTGATACATTTTCATTTGTTTGGTTGTGAGTCATATGCTCATGTGCCAAAGGAAGAAAGGTCAAAGTAGGAAAACAAGGTTGTTAAATGTATCTTCATCGATTATGTTATTGGTGTGAAAGGGTATAAGCTTTGGGAGCCACTAGCCAGAAAGATTCTATATAGTCAAAGTGTTATCATTAGAGAGATGAAACCTTCTTCCACTGCTTTACAGCCTACAAAAGAACATAAAAAAAAGATCTGGTTCAACCTCCTCTTGACCCTAAGAAAGTTGAACCCAAATCTCAAAATGGACCTAATGATGATGATAAATTGAGAAGCTCTATAATTTTTGAAGAAGAAGAAGAACCTCGACCTTAGTAATTCAAGAGGTTTACAAGAGATAGGTGAAAACCTTATAGGTTTGGATATTCACCTGAAAGGTTTTCTTATTCATTGTTGGATTCAAATTGTATTTTTTCTTTGATTTCTAACATTGATGAGCCAAGGACTATGCAAGAGCCTATGGGTATGAGTGTCAAAAATTCATGGATGAAATCCATGGATGAGGAGATGGTTGTATTGAAGAAAAATGATGCATGGGATTTGGTGCCCTTTCCTGAAGGATGCAAACCCATTGGTTCCAAATGGGTGTTCAAGAAGAAATTTGGTCCTAATGGTAATGTTGAGAAGGATAAAGTAAGGTTGGTAGCAAGGTTTATTCACAAGTGGAGGGAATAAATTATGGTGAGATATTATCTCTTGTTGCAAAGTTAACATCTATTTGGTTCCTATTATCAGTAGCAATAGCATATGATTTAGAAGTGGAGCAGATGGATTTGAAAACAACTTTCCTTAATGGTGACTTGGAGGAAGAAATATACATTTCACAACATGAACAATATGTGGTTAAAGGTGAAGAACTTTTGGTGTGCAAGTTGAAAAAGTCTTTGTATGGTCTTAAGTAATCTCCTAGGATTTGGTACCAAAAATTTGACACCTTTGTGTTGAGTTTGGGATTTTTAAGATCTAAATATGATCATTGTGTTTACTACAAAACTATTAATGATTTTTTTCTCATCATTGCATTGTATGTTGATGATATGTTACTTTTTGGGAAAGATAAAAGTTTGATTTCAGATATGAAGTCTTAGTTGTCATCATAGTTTGAAATGAAGGATTTATGTGCAGTTCAGTATATCTTGGGGATGGAGATAGTAGAGATAAAGTGAATAGAAAGCTTTGGTTAAGTCAAAGTAAGTATGTGAATGTAGTGTTGGAGAGATTTAGGAAACAAAGCTTTCTGTGGAAGATTTTCCAAAGTCTCATTTTGAGATGGAGAACATGACTAGAGTACCCCATGCTAGTATTGTAGGTAGTTTGATGTGTGCTATGGTCTGTACGAGGCCATACATTTCCCAAGTAGTGGGATTCCTAAGGAATTTTATGGCTAATCCTAGACAAGTACATTGGGATACAATTAAGAGATTGTTCAAATACTTGCAGGGTACTTCTGAGCATGCCCATCCTACTAGACCTCAGTATTGAGTTTGTATTCATGGGTTTGTGGATTTTTATTGGATGGGAGATATAGATAGAAAAATATCCACCAATGGATATGTATTCACAATGTTTGGTGGTTTCATTAGACTTTGGATGAGTAAGTAGCAGGTTTACATAGTCTCTTTTTCCATGACATAAGCATAGTACATGATAGCTATTCATGCTTGTAAGGAAGCCATTTGGCTTAAGCATTCGTGTTCAAATGTTGGGCTTGATTTAGGACAAATCACTATCTATTGGGACAGTTAGAGTGTCATTTTCTTAGAAAATAATCCTACTTTACATGCCAAAACAAATCACATTGATGTTCAATTTTATTTTGTTCGTGATATGGTGGAAGATGGAAAGGTGAAGTTGGAGAAGGTTGATACTTTGGAAAATGTTGCAGATGCATTGACAAAGTTGGTGAGCACTGACAAGTTTAGATGGGAGAATGTTAGGAAAAGAGGGTGTTTCAGAGTTTGTTTGTTCTTAGCATGTTTAATTATTTAATGCTGAAATTATATTCAATAATTATCTCATGTTGCATTTTAAGTTACTATTGTGACTTGGATTTTGCACCTTGTTGAATGTGAATTCAACAATCCAGTGCAACATGGGAAGACCTCTAAAGATGTGGGTTTCTTGTAAACAGAGGTCAACCTCCGGAGAAGGTCGGCTTCCTTTGTGTTATCACCTAACTACTACTCTTTGAAAGAAAAGGGGACAAGCAATGCATGAAACTTAAGACTTAAACCTACGATGATACACCAAATTGACATAAATCATGGAATGAAAAAAAGATGAACATACACTGAGAAACTAATGAGAGATATTTCATTTACTCAACATAACTTTGTGAACTTATGCATCATTCTTGAAAAGGTTTAATCTGTGTATATATTTTAAGAAGGAAAGATGAATTTCACAACTTTAAAGTTCAATTGCAAACTTAGAAAACACAGTTCAAAACTTACATAAT
>VDFB02383583.1:0-26581 GCA_007258455.2 Sequoia sempervirens | reverse complement strand
GGATGGCCAAATATTCTACAGGAGAACATGCTTGGATGGTTCATGCGAGCATTGCGGTGACTTGCAACAAATGCGACTATGTCAACATATGGAAAGGACAGATGAGGTGGGGCATAAACTAGTAGATTTTAGGAAGTATAAAACAATGGAATACACTACAAAAGATGGTTCTCAAGCAAAAAGGTGTGATTTGGTTGTTGAGACGATTCCAGTGTATCATTTTATGTCCATGTTTCATGAGAATCTAGTGTATGAGTATGCAAGGCATACCCATAGAGCCCAATGGTTGGACACACAATTCAAGCTATGCAAGGACACCTTTCCACTTGGTAGCATAGTATCAGTGGTTGACTTTGTAGAGAAATACACTCTATGGCCACAACGTGAGGTGTAGTCACAGTATTACAACTCCACACAGGTTTCAATATTTGTGCACATAGCATTCATTCATGAAGCTGATAGTACAGAGGACCAAAGGAAGGTATTGATGGAGTATCACTTTTATATTAGTGATGATCGCATGCATTTTCCAGAGTTTGCGCAAGGTTTCTTCTGGATGTTCTACATTCATTTGGATCAGAGGGGCATATCATACGGTCAGCATATAATATGGTCAGATAACTGTGCAACACAATTCAAGAACATGCGCATGTTCTACTAGATGTGCAAGATGCATCTCACTACACGTGTTCAACATATGTGGAACTTTTGTGAGGCCGAACATGGAAAGGGGGAGCATGATGGTACAAGAGCATGTGTGAAAAGAGCATTAGCACGAGAAGAGTTAAAGTATAAAGAAAATGCAAAGTTGACAAATGCAAGATCAATCGTCGAGTGGTGTAATGCTTCGATGGGTCCAGGTAATGAAGGTACGTCTTCAGTTCATAGATTTTTTTGGTTGATGGATGATACTAACATTGCACCATATGAGGATTGTTTTACACTAACAGGATCGAGTGAGTTGCACTCTTTCCTTAGCTCAAATACAAGTTCATGGAGTATCAACACACGTAAGATGGCATGATTTTGTTCTTCATGTACAATGCAAGCCTTGAATGATTGTGAGTTAGGGGAGTGGGTTGACAAATGGTTGACAAGTTATCTTAGCCCACTTCACACATATCGCCCTCTGATGGCATTGGAACTACCACGATGTGGAATCATCTGGCCAACTTTGACCCATGTAATCGATCTTGGTCTTCAACTGTGCAATATGTGCATCTACTTGCTTAGTATTTGAAATTCCATATTGTTATATACATTAATTTGTACTATATTCATAATCTTGGACTAATTTCAAGAGATATGCCACACATATAAATGCAGTAATGTTTATGCAGCTTATCGAAAATGAAGACAAACAAGAGGGTACAGACCATACTAAAAGGCCATTGTGTTGAGGCAAAAAAGAAATTGGAAGCCCCACTATAGATGGAGAAAACATTGAATACCCCTCGGTGGATTAGTTGCTACTGCTGAACGCAATGGTGAAGGTACCTACAGCAAGTTAAAACATTGGTTGTTTGAGGGAATTTGACATTAATTTATCGTAAGAGATTCTTTTCTCTTGGCTACTTCCAAACCTTTGGTTTCATCTTTCTATTTGACCAAATACATGGGAGTAGGACCTTGAACAAGACCTTGTGGAAGGTCCTATTCAACCATGAGGCAATACTTGATGTAATGTGAAAGAGTATGCACTCCTAGATGGTTCAGGGATTAATTGCAAGTATATGCAATAATGGTTCTTATTAATTTATAATTTGTATCTTACATCAATTTGCTGATTCCAATGCTATCATCTTATTTTACTTTGTGTATTTGTATTGTAACTGTGCAAACATTGATTGGTTTCCCCTTGCATAAAATATAGATTTATGAGCCATCCAAGAGAATCTCAATTAGAAAAGCAATGCAACATCCTTATTTTGATGATCTTGACAAATCTCAATTATGATTTTAAGCCATTACAAAGTGTGTGTGGCTTGATGAGGCAATTCTCAAGTTATTCATTTTGAATTTAACTTACTCATGACCACCCATGACATAGAAATTATAAGAGCATCCTAATTTCAAGAAATTCTATTCATGAGAGGTGTTGTGTGCAATAGGTATCTTGGAACCCTAGTGAAGATGTATGACCAAGACCCACTAAGTTGAGAGATCTGCCATGCCTATCTGTAAGTGCCTCCACTCCCATTTTGGACGAGCTTATTTCTTTTTATTTTTTCCTTTATGTGATCTCAGAATCAGAAACTAGTAAAAATTGATTGGTCCCTCCTTGCAGAAAATGTTGATTTTTGAGCCATCAAAGAGAATCTCAGCCAAAAAATCAATGCAACATCCTTATTTTGATGATCTTGACAAATCTCAATTTTGATTTGAACGAAATCTTGCAATAAAAGTTCCCTGTTCATAAATTTCTATGTTTTCTTTCAGTTTTGTTAGCTTTGTACTGCCTGTACAGTAGATTTAGGCCTTGTCCTTTGTACATTAAGATAATACAAAGAATTAGGTTTCTTTTGAGTCCATCTAGAAGAAAATCCATTGAGTTTTTCCACTATTAGAGCACATTTTCTGAAATTCAGTTTGGAACCTTCAATTTGAGGTTTTGAGAGTCGAGTAAAGAAATAAAGCATACTCCACTGAATTAGGCTTGTAGATCAGTGGAGTAGGGTTATAGTAGGGTGTTTATGTTGTAGGAGCACCAAGGACAATCAGGACCAGAAGGTGGTCAAGTGGTAAATTTTGATTTGTAGTCCATGAAGAATGTTGTAATAAGGTCACAAGGACCATTAGGAAGTGTTTTAAGTCAATTTGGGTTGGTAAGATATGATGTTGCATTGTCATGTTAGCATGTTGTCAATTTGGTGTAATGAATCCTTGAATGGCCTAAATGTGAAAATGTATGTAAATTCGTAATGTAAGGGTCAAGATGATGTAATGAGGCCGTCATAAGGTCACTAGTTTAGGTATGGAGTCATTTACATCAATATGTCAAAAGTTGCACATAACAATGTAATGTTGTCAAACCAAAAGTTGCCATTTTGAAAATACTTAGAAGTTGAAGGGTCACACTTTTAAAAGAAGTTGAAAAGTGGTTGTAGTCGGTTGAGGAGGTTGATATGCCTTCAAAAAGGCCTTGTGAACGTTGTATGTTGTTGGCAATCATACTTTTGAAAGCAGGAGCACCAACTCCATCTTTTCAACACTTGAACCCTTGTGGTTTGTATTATTTGTTAATTTGATCATTTAGGGTGTTCTTAGATGGTTTGAGGTCATTCTATTTCATTTAATAAGGATTCAATACCATTTTTGTATGTATTAGGTCAATTGAGTCATGATGTAAAGAAGTTGATCAATAAAGGGATTCATGTGGTGAACCTTGTAATTTAAGTGTTTTAGGGTTATTTGTGTTAAATAAGGGCTTTAAAAACCATTTATCATGTAATGTGAGTCTTAGGAATGAGTCTTTAAAGAGTTGTATAAGAAATATTGAAAAATTGCAAAATGCAAAAGTTGTAAAAACTGCTAAAAGCCAAAATTAACAATTTTAGTGGAAGACAAAAAGATAGAAGTTCAAAAGGAAATAATATGAATTGGGGAAGATCAAGAGACATTGTAATTTATATTTTAAGTCCATTCAAGGCTAATTATTCAATATAGAAAGTTTGGTTAATGTTTGATTCAAAGTTTTCAACACTTTATTTCTGATTTTTCATTGTATTTCCTGATTTTACTATATTTTCAGAGTTTCCTTCACCTATACAGACCCATACATTCTTAGAAGGATTTCTCATTTATTTTTTCATGTAGTATTGTGAATTAGCTTCCATTTTCTTCCATTTAGGGCTTCCAATATTCGTTTTGGAGGGAGAAATACTAATTTTTCTGTAGCAACCCGTGTAACAGATTTATCACTGTTTTGTGATTAAAAAAATGTAATTTTTGTCTTCCCCCCTACTGTAAAGCCATGTGACTCAGTAAGAATAATTTCATGCATGTATATTAGGTTTGGAATGAATTTTCTTGGCGAGGGGGAGTCTTTAAGTTTGAATTCTTACGATGCCTAGGCAAAAAATGTTAAGTTTCTATGTGAAAATGTTGGTTTCAAGTTGTCTTTTCATGGATTTGTGTTGGGATTGAGTTTAGGAAGGGTTCGAAGGTCTGAGCAAACCTAGGGAAACATGTTTTATGTTTTTTTTTGTGTATTGTGGTTACTTGAGTGAAGATCTTGAGAAACCCTAGATTTTAGGAGGGAAAATGAGGGTTTGTTGGAGCAGTAGGTTAGCAGACTTGTACGAAGTATTTGACCAGAAAATTTGTGGTTTTGAAGCACAATTTGTGACTGTCTAGGATATCTTGTTATGAAAATAAGTTTAAAGCTGGGTTTGTTTGTAAAATTGGGCTAGTTCTTGTAGCCCTTGAGCATGATACCTTGATGTTTCTTTAAGCTTTGGCAGATGAATCTTAGGTGGAAGCTTGGATCTGTCTTTTTGATGAAGTATGAATTTTATTTGGATGATCAATGGATTTTTTTACAATTCTCTTTAAGGAATTGGTCTTTTAGTTGTTCAGTGGTGAATTGGAAGACTATAGTGCTGACATTATGGAAGTTGGATTAGATATATGAACCTGAGTTGGTTTCTTGGTTCTTAAGTATGAATTTGTATTCCTCCACCATGCTCTGTATCAGTTGAAATTCCTTCAAAAACATTCATTTATTTGAAAATTCATTTGGGAAGTTAAAGTGATAAAGCCCAAAAACATGGTTTGTATGGCTACTAGGGTATACCTAGTTGAAAGGAGATAATTGTCAAGATAGATACTTGGGGTTTTGCAAATTACTTGGGACTAATCTAAATGTGTTTGTTGAAAGATTCTAATCCCTTTCTACATCATTTTATTGTTTTGGTTGAGTCGTATTGTGTAGGGAAGTCAAGAATGCAAAGGTGGAGTTGCTGCTACAAAGCCAACATCTGAGTTTTTATCCAAAAATGGAGGTTTTATGTAGGGTATGGAAGAAATAATGAATGCATGTCTAGGGAAATTATTCTAAAAACATTTTTAGACATAATAAGACATGATCCAAGTGTTTTCCAGAGTGTTTGAGGTTTCTTAGAGTGAAATACTTGAAACCCTCACTGATTTTTGTCTTTACAAATTTTGTGTATTGCTAGGCATTTTCCATCTTGAAACTTGTTTATTTGAGAGTTTTTACACATGGAAAAAGATTGTTTGAGGTTTTTGGTATTTTGGTGATGATTAAAGACTACTTTCTTTGTTAAAATGGCCTATTTAGGGTTCTTTAGAAGCAAAGAAGTTGGGACAGAAGGCATGTGTTCCAAAATAAGTGTATCTAAAAATAATATATGTTTTTAATGGCCAAAATGGGTACCCTAAAATCTATTTATCCTATAAAAATTCATTGTGGTTAGTATGTTACACCCAATTTAGTGTTTTAGCACTTACAAGCAAATTTGGTCTTCTAGTGCAAGCAATTGTGAAATATGATTAAACAGTGTTGTAGGAAGTTATTTTATCTTTTTTCATGTAAAAAATAAAGATGAATAAAGTGTACCAAGGTCTGGTAAAAGTTTGGAAGCAAGATTTGAAGGTTAGGTGTCTTTTTGCCTTGTGAAAAGTTGCAAAGTCGTGCAACTTTCATTCTCCAACTCATTTGACCAAACAGATTGTTCCAACGCATCTGAATAGGAATTTTTATGCTAGGAATGGTCCTATTTTGCACCCAAACACGCATAATTGCTCTGAGCTACGTTCAACCGGATTGATCCCTTAAGGGACCAAAGGGCAAAATGGTTGCAAACTTTAGCATGAGGTTACTCGGACACCGTGACACTTAGAAAATTCTCATTTGATCCTATGGGATCACGTTGGGCCCCTCTATAATAAATTATCTTGGTTTTCATTATCTCAGACTATTTTTTTCATAGTGTCCAATTTTTAGTTGATGGAAAAAGTGTCAAATGGAAGCAGTAGAAAGTTGCAAAGTGGTGCAACTTTCGTTCTGGAACTCCTGTGACCAAACAGACTATTCCAACGTGTATGAATAGGCATTTTTATGCTAGGAATGGTCCTCTTTCGCACCCAAACACGCGGAATCGCTCTGAGCTACGTTCAACTGGATCGATCCCTTAAGAGTCCAAAGGGCAAAATGGATGCAAACTTCAACATGAGGTTACTCGGACACCGTGACTCATAGAAAATTTTCGTCTGATCCTATGGGATCACGTTGGGCCCCTCTACAATATCCTCTCTCAATTTTCGTTATCTCAAAGTGGTTTTCTCATAGTGTCCAGTTTTTAGTTGATGGAAAAAATGTCAAATGGAAGCAGTAGAAAGTTGCAAAGTGGTGCAATTTTCATGGTAAACTCGTGGGTGACCAAATAGACTGTCTCCAACGACTGGAATAGGAATTTTTAAGCACTAGGAATAGTCCCTTTCACACCCAAACATTTCGAATCACTCTAACTATGTTCAAACCGGCAGTTGATCCCTTAAGGGTCCAAAGTGGGCAAAACCACGCAAACTTGTGCATGAGGGTTACCTTATTAATCGGATGCCATAACTTCTGCCCCGGATCCTATGCGAGATCATAAGTTAGCCCCTTTACAATAACCTCCTCGGCTTCTCAGCCATCTTGGAGTTGTTTTCCGTGGTATCTTAGTTTCAGTTGATGGAAAAAGTGCCAAACGTAAGTGGAAAGCTGTAAGGGTGCACTTTCGCTCAGCAGAACTCCGTGCATCAAAACAACATTGTTCCGGAACGTATCCAAAATAGCTGTGTTGGGTACTCTTAGTATGGTCCTCTTTCACACCTAAACACGCAGACCGCCTAAGCGCATTAACCTATCAACTCCTGCGTCTGGGGCAAGGGAAAAATGGCTGTAAACTTCAATATGATACCGGGACACCGTGAATGCTTAAAAATTCTCATCAATCCTATGGGATCGACGGTCCCCTACAATAACCTCTCTATTATCCTAATGGTTTTCCATGGTGTCCAGCTTTAGCGACGGAAAAGGCCAAATGCAGCAGGAAAGTTGTGGGTGTGTAATTTTATTCCGGCACTCGCGGTAATTAAACGATTGTTCCAACGATCCAAGTGCATGTTTATGCTAGACATGGTCCTTTTTCACACCCAAACACATAGAATCACTTTGAGCTATGTTCAACCAAATCGATCCCTTAAGGGTTTGAGTGTAGTATGCTGAAATAGGCCATCTCTTATTGTGTAGGCTGTGTCTCAAGATATGGGCCTCATGTAACTTGAATCTCTGTGGTAGCTTGATATACAAATTCTATTGATGCTAGGGTTTAATTTGTATGATTTTGGAAAAAGAAGTCAACTGAGTAGAGTTATCAACATTATTCGTAAATCAAAAGAATTTGTTTAGTACACTAGCCATTTTGATGCCTTCTTGTAGTCTCAAACATTACCTTTGTATCATTGTTAAGTACTGGTTTGAAGCGGTGTTTTAAATATAGCTCCATAATACAAAATCTAGTTCGCGCTAATTTTCACGTTAAAAAAATGTGAATCAAATCATGTTGATGTGAAAAAAAACCATGAGAACATAGATTGTGGTGCAGGAGCACCTAGGTCATGTAATTCCTTCAAAAGGCTAAGTTGTCAAAAATGTATTTAAGTCCATGTAATGCCAAAATTAAATGTAATCAAGGCATGAAAAAGCACAAAGTGTAATATTTTCAAAATGCTAAATATGTAAAAGAGAGAAAAAGAAGGAATGTGAAGAGACAAAACAAGAAAATCAAGAAAATCAAGGAAGAGGACGATTCATAGGTCATTCAAGGAAGATGAAGAGGTAGTTGATGTTTGGAAACTTCTTTAAAAGCATTGTAAAGGTCGATCAAAGAGATCATTGTATTCTGGAAGAATTAAATTAACAAAGAGTTCCCTATTTTAGCTTATTTTTTATGTTTTTCAGTTGTTTCTTAACTTGTACAAACTATGCAAGAGTTTAGGGTTCAAATTTAGATTGTTTCCAGTAGGTTGGGGAATCATCATTTGTTTTCATCCATTTGGGAAGGAATCCAATAAATTTAATGTTTGTTTGAGCATTCTTCTTATGGCTCGGTCTGAAATCCTGTGCATTGAGTTTTGAGAGTCTTACAAGGCATTTCCACACTACTCCACAAATGTAGGTTAGGTAGATTGGTGGAGTAGGTTAGGGATAGGTTATTTGTTATGTTTTTATGTGTGTTATTGGAGGAAAAAGCAAGAATACCTTGAAGGAGCTGCTGCTACACAGGAAATTCTGAGTTTTCTAGTCAAAATGAACAGTTTCTAGCATAACAGTGGAGAAAGAACAAGTGCATGGGTTAGAAGATGTTTCCAAATGCCTTTTCAGATGTATTTTGACATGTTCCAATAGTTGGCCGAAGGTTTTGAGGTTTGCATGTAGCCTATACAGGAAACCCTCATTGATTTTTGAGTTTTTCACCCTATAAACAAGGGTTTGTCAATATATTGTCAAAAGGAGTCTTTTAATCCCTGAAAATGGATAAATTGGGAGTTTTTTGTTATTTCTAATGACTTTTTTGAGGTTTTAAGTGTTTTTGGAATGTTTGAAGGGGGTCTTCTTTGAAAATCAGGCCTATTTTAGTAGCCTTTTTTACAACGTTTAGACTAAAAACTGCTTATTTCTTCAATATAAGTTATTTTGAGTTTTTGATATGAGGACATGGGCATTAAGAGGTCTCTAAAATTGTTTCGTATCTTGGGTTTTGAAAGTAGTTTGTTTGGTTTACCCGATTTAGGGCATGAATGTCTCATTGAGAAGTAGTGCCTTGACTGCTCAGAGAATAGAAATCTAACCTAATAGTGATAGGTGAGTTGATTTTGGGATAATTTTTTCTAAGTGATTGTGTCATGGATGTATGGATTCTTGGACAAGGTTTAGAAGTGAGATATGTTGTTTTGATAGTTGGACAGTGAGGAGACTTGGTGTAAAATAATACATGAAATTGTAAGTTCAGTCAGAACAAAGTTAAGAGAGCCAGTTCCTAATTTGTATCAATTGTAATAATGATGTTCACAGTGCTTGATGGTTTGGTAAAATTCTGAAAGCCAATTGTAATGATGGATTGACTATTTGGGACAAGTTGAATGAATTGATTGAATGGAAGAGTGCCTTGTTGAAAATAGTGTTTTTGAAATGCATGTTCATCTAATTGATTGAATCAAAGTTTTCTAAAATGGTTTTTTTCTTTGAATGAGTCAATTGGAATACAAATTTTTGGAAGGATGAATGATGAATGATAAGAGAATTTGAGTGGATGAAAAGTAGATTCTACGTTGAAATGTTGCAGAAATTTTTGTTTGATCTTCTCCAAGATGAGTTTGGACAAAAGAGTCCTGAGTTGATGAGTGTTTTGCAATCTTTGTATTGCATTGGCTTATTGCTTACTATTATTTATTTGATATAGATTTTCCAGAATCCATAGCTTGTTTGAAAGCACTTGTTTAGGATTTTAGCCAGCAGCAAGGCAATGAACTATTTGATAAAATTCTTTGATAGACATGTATGAAAATGTGTTAGCATAGACAAAGGCGATGAACTATTTGAAAAAATGCCTCAAAGAAATGTGTTTCATGGTGATGGAGATGGAATGATGGGAATGCGACTAAAGCAAGTATATGGATTTTCAGCATTCCATCACCATTGAGACCATTTCTTTAGGCCTAATGGTTGATACTGTCTTATTGATAATGGTATGCTTTGATAGATTTTTTCCAAGCATCCATATCTTTTTTGGAAGCATCTATTTTAGGCTTTTAGCCATAGCAACAAGGAAGTGAACTTTTTGATAAAATGCTTTGGTAAACATGTATGATAAATGTAGTAGCATAGACAAGGCAACGAACTATTTGAAAAAATGCCTCAATGAAATGTGGTCTCATGGTGATGGAATGCCATGACAATCCACAACAATTTTATATCTGGCATTCCACCACCATGAGACCACATTCTTTCAGAATTTTTGAAGGTAGTTTCATTCCCCATAATCTATCTTTAATGCTACTATTATATGATAGATTTTTTTCTAAAAGCATCCATAGCTTGTGGAGTCTTTGTCACACTAGTGGTTCTGATTTAAGGAGTCTAATTTTTCTTTGAAATCTACCATTTTTTAGAAAATATAATGATTTAAGCCTTGGAAATGTTCCATTTAAAAAGTTCAACTTCATCTGGGTTTGAACAAGCCACCTTAGACCAAGCCCTATGATAGAACCCACTAGTTTTAAAGGCCCATACCTATAAGAGTCTCTTTATACCTATCAAAATCTTGATAAAAACCACTTTTGATTTACCTTTTGGGGATAAACTGAATTAATTTAAAATTAATATTTCTTTTAGTATGTAGTCCTTATTATAAGCTTCCAAAAAGTATAATTTTAATAAAATCTAATTTGATTATTATTATTTTTTTTAATTTCTTGTGAATGTAGGTTTTTCACTGAAAATCAAGCTCTCTATTCTGCACATGTGGAAAAATAGCAGATTATCAAAAAAAAAATTGAAAAATATGAGTGCACTAAATATTGAATTCCATGATCCAACAAAAAAATGAAAATTGAATTTCAATACATACAAAAAAAGTTACGCGTTATACGGTTATGCTATGTTTGAATTGTAATTGGTTTGACTTCGAAACTTGATTAAAGAAAAAATATTTAATCAAAATTTATCTAACCAACTAGAAGCACTAGATATCAGAGTAACAAATCTAAATTCAAAAGAATTATAATATTATCCTTCATGGAAAAAAAGTTATGTGTTATACGGTGAGAGTCACTTTTTTAAAATGTTGCTTTATGAAAAAAACTAGTTTTTGAGGGAGATGGAAAAAGAAGTGAAATATGATTCCAAAAAAATTTAAAAAAATATATTTAGAATCTACAAAAAAAATCTCATGAAAATCTAGTTTATATTATCTTCAAATTCCTCATGGTTTAGCCGCTATAGGTGCCCGAAAGTGGAGATTTAGTTTTAAAAATATTTTAGTGTCCAGTTTGGCCAAAAATTGTAAAACACTATTGTGGAATCATCCTTGTTTGAAAGCACTTGTTTTAGGATTTTAGCCATAGCAGCAAGGCAATGAACTGTTTGATAAAATTCTTTGATAGACATGTATTGAAAATGTGTTAGCATAGAAAAGGCAGTGAACTCTTTGAAAAAATGCCTCAAAGAAATGAGGTCTCATGACCTGATGGAATGCCATGACAATCAAAAGCATTTGATTGTCATGGCATTCATGTAAACCAGCTGCTGAACATTCAAAAAGAGGTCATACTGCCTGTATTGCTACTATTATGCTTTTGATAGATTTTTCCGAAGCATCCATAGCTTATTCGAGAAAGCACTTGTTTTTAGGCTTTTAAACCATAGCAACAAGAGCAACACTTGAATTGTTTGACAAAATGCTTTGGTAGAAATGTATGAAAAATGTGGTAGTATAGACAAAGGCGATGAAGCTGTTTGAAAAAATGCCTCAAAGGAAATGTGGTCTCATAGAATTCCATGACAACCAAATTGCAATTGGCAAAATTTTGCTCCTAGTTATGGATTATGCAATGTGGAAAGTAATTACATAGCACTTAGGTGAACTTTAGTAAAAACTATATTGTAATTGGGGAATTTTGTCATCTATTAGCATCTAGTTATTAGTTATGAAATGTGAAGCAATGATTTGAGTTTGAAATATATGCTGATGCAATGTAATCAACATTTTGAATATATAAACTACAAAAATCTATTTTTTACTAGAAGTTATCGGTTGAGTTTTGAGTTCAGGAGTTGGGGTTGAGAACCTAGTTAGCGATTCGAGAGAATTTTTTTGGGGGTTAAGGTTTGTTTTGGGTTGATAATACAAAAACATGTAAAATCATAAATATATACATATTTGAAGCGATGTCCAAGTTGAGAATACACCACCATATTAATAGTCAAATAACATGGTAAAAATGCCTGAAAAGCCACTTTCCTTAGTCAAATATTAAAATATTAGTGATACTTGAATGTCATGATACAAAATTATAAATTAAAAGTTCAAACATAAAATGTCAAGTGTTTAATCGGCCGTTATTGATGCATTGATCAATCTAAAAGTGAACATTATTTTGTGGAAGGAAAACAAGAAAATAGTGTTACATAATTATTTACATTGTGAAAGAGCCAAAAAATTTTTTTTGTAGATCATAGAAGAATCTCAGTGATTTTTTGGGTGTCCTTGCCTTAGAACGGAACTATCCTGAGCCATGAATGATTGACAAGGAGCTATGAAAAAGAAATAAGATAAAGCATGCAACTTGTTGCAATTTCTTTCCTTGGGAAAAAGTGTAAAGTTTTCTTTTCAGGGAGAATCTCCTTTATAGTTTGAATGCATTGATAATTTTCAAGATAGACTTAGCCAAATATGTCATCTAGGTTTGAATCTTTTAGGTAAAATTTTTGCTTCTTAAAATTTTGTTCAAAATTCAAGATGTAGGCTCTCCTCCCTTAGGGAAGAGAAGGCCTATCAAACCTAACACTCTTATGCAACACTTCTTAAGTTCTTGTTGATGCAGTATTAGATGTGAAGTTTCAAAATAGGCGTGGTTATATAAATTCTCATATCAAGACTATCATTGCATCAAATTAAGAATTTTCAATCCTTTATGGTCTAGACAAGAGAAGTATGGAGTAGTGTTCCAATGTTAAAGTCTTATTGTGAATCTCTTTGTTATGAGTGGTTCAAAAATGAGGAATCTTTCTTCTGCACCAAATGAGAAATATTCACAATATGTGCTAGGAAGGAATAACTCCATAAGATCGAGTATGCAAGAACTAAGAATTGCAAAATTAGCTTATGTTTGATTTCCACACAAAAAATTTCACACTTTTCGATGTTCACACGTAAGTCAAAAAGTATATGTGCATAAGTTGTAAAGTATACACTTGAATACACATAACTCATATCTATTGAACCATGAATTTATAATTCAAATATGGACACCATCGATAAAAAAGATTTGTATTAAAACAAAATAATCATGTACGCATACATCAATATATGTCGATATAAGTATAAAATATAGCTACAAAATAGCCATATAGGCTTACGAGAATGCCATATAGGCATACAATGTCAAATATATCCAATACAAAATATGTACAAAATTGCCATGTAGGCATACAACAAAGGGCTTTGCATTCAAAATTCATTTCTCTCCAAGCTTTGGTTCAAATACAATTTTCTTTCCCTTTGCTTGGCGATCCGATGGCGATAAGTCTATCACCCGTTTCTGCTGTGCTCGAGGAGTGCTCCTGCTACTCCTCCTAGTGTTTAGCTCCTAGTGAAGTTTTAACTATTACAATAAGAAGTAAAGACATTAATATATAGAAATTACATTATAAAAATTGATATATTTAACAAAATAATCACTTACGGCCATCTCACGATCACTCTCCTCGATGAAAATATTTGCATGCCGATGTTGAGGCATGCTCAAGCCCTATATAAACCATCCAAATAGGAATTAAACTACGAATCAATAATGGTTTGATTTTTCACTAGAACTTGTTCAGCTATAACAACAAATGTAAATTGAAATTTAGTAATTTGCCTCATACCTCCCCTATCAGAGCCATTGGGGATTGTATAGCAGAGGAAACACCAATATCCATTTCCCTTGTAATGTTTGGCAGTGTTTCTATCACCAACATCTGAAAATAAAAAAATAAATTATTTAATCACAAAAAAGTTACAATAGCGATCCACGTGATGACTTATAATGTATGAGATCTAATGAACAAAATTTTGAGTACAAGTATTAAACTATATATTTCTTATTATTAGTTATTGAATTTGAAGTAATGCTTTGAGTTTGAATGATGTGTAATGCAACGTAACCAACAATATGAATATAAACTACACAAATCTATTAAACTTAGAATTCATTAGTTAAGTTCTCTTTATTCTATATTACCTCTGTGAACGTTTGATCAAATCTACTAGCACTAGGAGGTGTTTCCTTGAAACCTCCAACATTACCCTGTTCAACATCCAAAATCACATATTAAAATACCATTCGTAAAACAATGCTATTAACATGTAATAAATTTATAGTTGTTTACTAGTTACATACCCCACTGATAGGTGTACTACAAAAATAAGTAGGTGGATGACTGGTGTATCTAGTCTCTACACTATGACCCTGAAATTTTATTAAAATAATAAAACTAAATTAGTTAATCTTGCATTTCACTATCGAAATTTAATAAAATAAATTCAATGAACATGTTGAATTTTACATGAGTGTCAATGCCATATGCATCATGCAAAATGTCAGCCGTACTCTCCATCCCTATAGATGCATACGGATTAGGCTACATAGTAGCATATGGATCATGGGTAGCACCCTCTTGAGTGTTGGTAGGGTCATACAAACAAGTCGCCCCGCAAGATTGACACACATGGGTTCGAAGGCCACCACCTGAAGACTCCCCTAGATGGCATTGTACAATGGGGCTAGTGTGATGGATGGATCAAAGTTGTGAATACTTTGCAATGTCTATGTCGGCACTCTCCTTAAGTATTGATAGGCATCTGTGAAATGTCATCATGAGAGAGAGGCGGCCTAAAGCGAGAGGAGTGGAATCTCCTTGCAGCACGTGGGATCTAGGCGTACATAGGGCCTATCTTTGGAGTTGACCCCACCTCTCCTGGAACTCCCTCATATCAAAATAATTTGGGATTTGGTTCAATACAAACTCACTATATAGTTTCCTAAGAAAATATTGGGGGACTTCACAATTATTGCACGGTGGGTAATCAAAGACCATATACCATCTTTCATAAAAAGGGTTCTTAATCTCTTGGTGGTGGCACCAATGAATAGGAAACCTCTTTGCATTGAGGGTAAGATTTTGATTTGTTTTAGGGTCAGTGAATAGAGAGCACAAATCACCTTTAGTAATTTTTAAATCTTTTACTTGTTTATATGATAATTTGTCTGCATAATATGCCCTGGTTGTCTGCCTCCTATCTTGCCATCCAGATATTTTTTGGGTGATTGCATCTACATTTTTAAACATATATTTCAATGAATTTTCTAGAAGCATTCTTTCTGTGGTTGAAGCATTTGGATCACTCAACCTACTAATAAGATCCTCAAGTTTTTTTCTATTGTTCTCAATTTCACTCCTCAAATTTTCTTGAGTGCCAGGAGAGTATTGAGAGAATGGTGGGGGAGGTTGATTTTGTTGTTGAGGTTGATTTTGTTGAGGATTTTTCTGTTGAGGATTTTCCTCCTCTTCTTGTTGAGGATTTGCAGGATTTCCTACAATTTTTTTTAAAAATAATCAAATCTAACCTAAAACAAACAAAATCAATTTCAAACTAACAAATTCAAAACAAATAGCAAACAATACTTACCTCTCGCATCTCTTCGTCATCATGGTGCCATATTTACAAAAAAAAATCCAACTGTTGTTGATGAAATTTGTAGAAATCCTTCCTCCTAGAACGTGAGCGCGAAAGTGAGGGTTTTTGGCTGCGGGCAGAGCTGAGAAATAGTAAAAATAAAATGATACAGATTTCACTTTTTTTTTTGCTTTTAAAATCACATAACGCGAGCGCATTATAACGCGCTCGCGTTATCTCTTTTCAATTTTTTTCCCATTTGGCCACAAAAGTGCGACCAACTTCATGCACCCACCCGATTATGAACTAGTCAATGGTGCATTGATAAGATATTGAAAGCTTTGACAACACCTATAGAGTACAAGAGGTTTTAATGTTTATTTTCAATGTCATCATCCCTTAGGTATGCTAACTTAATAAGGTGTAAGGTAGAGGACCCATTATAGATGATAAGTAATACTATCAACCAATAAAATACTACTATTTTGACATTCTCTATGGAGCCTAATATGAGTATGTACTCAAAATTAGATCATGTTTTCAACAAATGATTGATGCATCACTTGGAGGAAAAAATCCAAATAATCCTTGTGGGTTGTAAGAGTAATCAATGTGGTGATTTTATTAATCATTTCTAACATCTACATACTTGATAAAATAAAAGTGGGGGTCATCCAATGGTGCATGAGGTCCCTAAGACATTTCATGGGGTTTCTTAGGATTTGTGTGAACTATAGGATCAAGTGAATATTAGAGTATTGATTCACTTTAGGGCTACTAATGTGCTTTGATAATGACTACAAAAATGCAAGCCATTAGATCAAAACAAGGTCAAAAATCACCATTCTCTTTTCCAATTTTACTCTATACAATCATATAAAACACCAAAAATAACTTATAAAATATAAAATATCATTCTAAGGGAATAATATCTTCCAACATGAGGCTAAACAAGAAAACAAAAGAAAATTAATTGATACTTGAGTAGTATTAGAGTCTCAACAATTTTTTTAAGGGGATAAATATTCAAAGGGTCTAATTTATTTTCAAAAATAAGCTCGAAAAGAAGATATTCAAACCTAAACATGATAGGCTTTATCCTTTAACAATGAGACTTTGGTAGGTTCCCTAAAATTTTAATTTATACATTAATTATTGATATCTTATCTTAGTCCTAAATTAGGAAATATATTCAAGGATCTAAGTCAATTCTTGGAATATGTGACACTACACACTACACACACATGAACATGATGGAATTACATTAGAATCTTAAGACACTAGTGATAACGACTCCCTTCACCAATATACAACTATAATTATAAAATCTAATGGAATACTTAAAAAGTTGTTAAACCCTCCAAGGGATGACACAACTCTAACCAAATTTCAATTTTTTAGTGTCTAAAAATTAACTTAAAATTTAATCTAAATTCATTGGTTTGGGATCTTAAATTAAATTATGATTCTTTCTACTCATGTTTTTAGTACTATTATCATGAATGTGGTTGATCTTGCATATGGGCTAGTCTAAAAATAATCATTCAAATTTATACTAAGTAATTTTAGAATAAAAACCTTAATCAAAATCATGTCTACTCTAAACTACCTATGTTATAAGATTTTGGCATAAAAGGTGATATAGTTAGCATAATATTTTATCATATTAATCCATTGGCATTAAAAATAAAATTAATTTAGTTTATGTCATGTTTAGGATCATAATTCACAAGGCTCTAAGATTTATATCCTAATACTAGCTTAGAAAAAAAATGGGAAGCATTAGGGCATTACATATGTCTCCATCTTAGGGAGTTCCTCCATAAAGTTGGAATTTAAAAATAATAATGGGTATATCAATTGAATTTCTTAGTTTTCTTCACATGTTTCCAAACTAGTCCTATAGTAGTATCATAGCACCCTAACTTGAGTAATGTTATTGTTTCAAAGTAGAACTATGTGTTAATCCAATATTTGGGTTGGTTCTTCCTAAAGTTTGATATCTACATACATTTGCAACAAAAACTAGTTAATCACATGATTTAGTTTAGGAGGATACTTTTGTAACCTAGATTCATAGAAGACATCATATATTCTACATAGGTGTGATGGTACAACAAGTGTGTTTCAATAGGGGATATATATCTACGATTTTAATATTCCATATTAGGTTGTGCTCTCATAAATATTTTATCTCGAATCTTAAAGGTGATATGTCTTTTGTTTTGATTTGTGTATATATGAGAAACAAGATTCCAACACAACAAACAAGAACCTTTGCATCTTTCCTTTACATAAGAGGATGAAGCACCCAAAACCTCAATAAGTATTCAATGATCTCACAAGAATCTTATTGATGTGATCTTAGATAAGTTGATGGTTATCCAGTTGCTCTTCAATTTGATAGCATGACTTTGGAATGGAGATTTTATTCAAATGTATTGAGGATGTTTTGATTTATAGGTGTTGAGGATGGAGGGTCAAGGGTTAGGATTATATTTCATGATCAAATGCTAGGTATGTTTGAGATTCAAGGTGAACAAAATTCCTCCAAGTGGAATCATGTCATTGGTACGCTTAGAGAGGAAGAGGGAAAAAGAGATTTGAATGGCTAGGATTGGTTTGACTAGATCTAAGGGATGAGATTGAATCCTCTCATACATATGTGAAAAAGACCATGGAAAAGAGAGACTATGACAAGTGTCCTCTCACATATGTGATAGGGAAGAAGGATTTTGATGTGTACTCTCACACATGTGTGAGAATGCATTATGTCCATGTGAGAACACATAATGAAGTAGAATGGAACATTTGACTCCTCTTGCATATGTGAGAGATCACATGGGGATAAGGGATGGAGACATTTGACTTCTCTCAAATGTGTGAGAGATCACATTGGGAAGAGAGAAATAACAAGTGTCCTCTCACACATGTGTGAGAGATCACATGTTTAAGGTGGAGGGTTGGGATTTTCTAGAATAAATGGTTGGATAGGATTTTATTATGGAATTTTAGTGATAAGTGGGATTCAATGAGATTGTTTTAATTAAACGAGTTTAGGAATGTGGAAGGATTAATTAGACTTTGTATATTTTGATTTTTCTTTAGAACCCATGTTGAAGTAGTGTCTAAAAATAAGGTGGCATTAGGATTGTTGTTCAAGTTTCTTTCTTATTCTTCTTCAAAGCATAAAGATGAAATATTCCTTGTTTCAATATATAGAGGAATGAAATTTTCTTTCTCTTTCTTTATTAGTAGAGAACAAGGGTTATAAGTTGGTTTTTGTGCTTAGGAGCATTAGGAGGTGATGAAGGGGCTTCATCTACTCCTTATTTTACATTTTTATTATTTTTTTATTGTTTTTTTTCATAGATTTATTGGTATAATTAATAAATTTTACCTTTGGGTTCACAAGAAATAAGTATTTTATGTTCCTTACACCTATAGTCATGACAAATGTCCTTAAGAGTGTCCAACATAATTTTCAAGTGTGAAGGGGCTTGACTCTAAAATGTAATCATAATCATTTGAATCATATCAAATATCTTAGAAATATTGTAATCATCATGATAAATATTATGTTAGTAACATGTGATAAGAATGCTAAATATAATCATTATAATTGCAATCCTATAGAAAATTATTGATTTTTTTTTTATCAATATAGCAGGATAGTGAAAAATGCCAAAAGATATGCCTACCAAATGGGGGACATGATAAAAATAATATAAAGGATATAAACATATACTTAGAAACAAAGTCCAAGTCTCAGGCAGGCTGACTATTTGGAGGTGAGCCACTTAGGGGTGGTTTGCAGTTGTCAGTGAGGGAGAGGGAGGTTGCGTATTTGTGGTTTGGGGTTTTAAGCTGAGACTAGGGGTTAAACATGGAACCTGGAGTGCGGGCGTTCCAGTAAATATAAGGTCTGGCCGACTCTGGAGAAAACAAAAATACAAAACGCTGTGGGAAAGGGGGACCGGCTCAGAGCCTGGGTTCGAAGACACTGGTTCAAAATAGACCCCTTGCACCCTCACCCTCTGATACAAAAAAAACTCCATGGTACCCTTCAGGCTTCGGGTTGAGGATGAGAAATGGAGACTTCCATGACCCAGGCCGGATGATGGTAGATCTTGGGCAGAGCTATCCAATGAATATAATTTTAATGTATCTGTTTTTTTGGTTTTATTAGGTTTTTAAGGAGGATTTTACACAATGAAACATGGTTTTTTCAAGAAAATAAAGCTCTTATTATGCACATGTGGAAAAGATAAAGAGTAGATTATCGTTTTTTATTTATTTTTTACATTGCTGAGTGCACTTTAGATGTTGAATTCCAGCCAGTTCAACAAAAAATAAAAAAATTGATACATACAAAGAAAAATTCGTTATACGGTTTGCCTATATTTGAATTATGATGCAGGACTTTGACTTGACGATTAATGAAAAATATTAAATAAAACACTATAAAGAGCAAATTGGAAGCCTATATATCAACGATTACAAATCTAAATTTGAAAAAAAGAAAATTTTATCCTTCATGGAAAAAAGGTTATGTATAACAGCAATACGTAACGCTGCTACAACAGAGACGCATAAAGAAATAGTCCAGAATACATGAAAAAACAGCTGCTAAATTGGCCTTACATGAAGACCAAAAAACAACATATCAGAAGGGGTCACCCAGATTGACAAACTAAACCATCACGCACTTTAGTTATTGAATAGACTTGTGTTCCTGCTATTCCTATCATGTGCTTGTATTTCAAATGCAGAAGACAATTCTATAAGATTTGATTTCAAACTCAAAAGTAGACATACCAAATATGTACAAAAACATGTTATAGCGAGAACCTTCACTGGTGAAACTTCTTGGAAGGCGTAAGAGTTTATGATTAACTCTATCAAAATTTAATAGCGTCCTGAAGTTATGCCTTAATTAACCTAAAGTTACATTATTTTATAGAGTAAGATATCAATGTTCTCTCGACTTAGATAAATGTCATACACTTTGTAACTCCTTATTATCCCTGTCAACAAAGCTAACAAGATAAAGTTACGACGAACAACTTGATTAATCAAGCTCTGATAAGAATTAAATGTGTGAATTTCGTGGATAAATCCTCAATGGGAAATGTTTCCCTTGTAAAATATCGCTTTGTGGAGATTCTGAAGATATCCCGCACCATAGAGATTTTGGAAGTGAAGATTTAATGTTGGAAGGAAATCACATCCATGAAAATATCAGAATTTACATGGAATAATTCAAGCAGGAAAATGATGCAAGATTAAATGTGCATGAATTAAGCAAGATATTCCTTGAAAATGTGGGAGCTGTCAGACATTTCCACCCTCAGCATCTGTGCATATTTGTGCAAAACTATATATTCACCTCAAGTCATTGATGGATAGTGGGAGAGATTAGAGAAGCCTAGCTAACAAAAGGAAATTATGATAGAGTGTGTAGGAGAAGAGAAAATTTAAAATCGTTTTCTGAATCCTGGTTGTGCAAAATTTATTATATATATATATATATATATATATATTCCAATCAGACATATTCAACCGAAATGGGTAACTGTACTCTGAGATAAGAAATCTTAATTGAATCTGCAACCTTTGTATTTGTAAATAGTATGAGCATATCAGGGTTAATTGTAGAAGAGAAGAATAATTTATAAGTGGATTAATAGAATTTTACTTTCGCTATAAGTGAATATTTAATTCCCCCGTGTATGATTAGTGTGATTAAAGAGTAAGGTTGAACTTTTAAAAAAATAAAATAAAAATGATTGAACTTCCAATATAGTCGATTTTTTTACTGTGCATTGAAGTTCTTTGACGTAAATTCAAGAAAGCCTAATTTACTTTATATGATTTTGCATCTGCTTGAAAAATTTGTGTTTTGAATTCATTAAAAAAATTCTCCTTTGCATGAAGTGAATTTTAAATTAATTTTGGTGGAAAATAAATTTAATTATAGGGTAATTAAAGGATAAGAGTCAAAGAGGGATATTTTTATGGAAACCTAGAAGGGGTAATTCTTTACCACTTATTACTAAATTTGATTCATTTAAGAGTTAAATACTATCACAATAGCTATGGATTTGAGTATCAATTTAGGCACAATTCTAAATTTATCTAAAGATAAAAGATATTAATATATTTGCAAGAATTTATAAGATTGTTAAAAGTAAGGCGTTACACTTATCTTGTAGCCAAGTTTTTTATAACTCCTAAAATTAAAGAATGAGTATTGTTTTCAATTTTTCTTTTATGAACATTTTATAGTAAATTTGGTACAGTATATGAGGATCAAAGCTGCTTTATTCAGAATTACAGAACTAGAGATTAATTCTAGAGATTTAAGAAAATCACTACAAGAAACTATATTTGAATCCAGTTCATTCACAAAGAGCACCATACCCTGGGGTACATCATAAAGTATTTAATTTCAGGTGAAAATACTTTGAAATTAATTGAATATAATAAATTAATCAACAATTGTCTTCAAATACATGCAATCATGTTGTAAATAAATTATTAATATAATAAACTCAAAGGATTTAAACACAATTTATTGCTCATATAATTTATTAGCATTAATACTTATCTTTTGATATGTGCAATAGAAATCTCAACTATTGTTGGAATGGACCATGGTTCAACCTCTTTCGTCTATGAGTAGTCTAGGAGGAAAGTGTACTTTGTCACTCTACACAAGTGTTGGTTCCACCCGAACAATGCTCAACACTCATGCCACAAAACCATGCCCTGGCTAGGACCGTCCTAAGCACACAAACTTGTACCCTAGGTTGGACACCAATTGTAGGAGTGCCTCTTCTCTATCCTACTCACAGCCTACTAACCTAGAGCCCTATTCTTGCAATGTGTTGTACTTGATTTTCCTTCTTTTTCTCTTGAATATTTTTTTCATGTCCTTTCTAAGTCTCACATAAATGCTTTATATAAGCTTTAAGGGGTGGTTTTACAAACCATCACACCCTTTCATGAGAGTTACATTTAAATAATTATTTAATAAATACTTATTCTCCCTTTCATAAAAGAGTTCTCTTAAGTATTCTTCATTACTCTTTATTTAAATTAAGGAAGCATATTATCCTTTATTTTTTCATCCCCTTTTTAATTCTAGAGGGTTATTCCATAGCTTTATCTTCTCTTGGGGAAAAAGTCACATAACACCTTAGGTGGGATATTAGTAAGAGATAATTCATCTAAATGTTTGGCTTTAAACTTTTGATATGATATGAAAAAGTGATCTTCATGAGGTTTAGTAGGTTCAATAGGTTGAGGCAAAAAATAATCTAATGAAAAAAATCCATGGGAAGACAAAGGTTTAAATCCACCATGAAAAATTGTATGTATTTCATCTTCAAATGGAAATTTTATGCACTTATGAATAAATGATGGTACTGCATTCATTGAGAATATCCATGGATGACCTAACTTCAAATGAAATTGGTTTGACATCAAGATAATGGTGAATGAAACATCCAAATATTTTGGTCTAACTTTAAGTGAGAGTGTTATCAAACCTATCACATGGTGAATAAAACCATCATAAGTATTTATCCATGCTTTCGATTGTTCATAGTTATCTTTATAAATTTTATGCACAAATAGGATTCTTCCATTATCATGTTCTCTAAACACACGAGATCAATGAGTTTTGTGTTTGTCATTAATACGACCGGTGATGTAGAGAGGACCATCAAGTGTAGTTATGGATGTATCCATATGATTAAAAGAAATTTCAAGCAACTAAGTGGTTCAACCCTTATGAGGTTGAACTTATATTGTATTAACAACATGGAAAATCATCATCTTCTTCATTATTATCACTACATTGCACAAAGTTGGATGAATTACTTGGTAATGGATTTGTGAATATTTGCATGTTTTGGTTAGATGTCAAGACTAACTTATTTCCTTTGTCATTAACATTGGCCAACTGGAGTTGATTAGACTTGATGAGGTCTTGGACTTGGTGCTTACAATGCATACATCACTTCGTGTTGTTTCTAGGTCTATGATGCTACTCAAAAAAATATTTTGCATTGAAATTTGGTGATAAAGGTTCACTTTTGTCAACTAGCCTAATCACAAGGAATTGAATTAGGTTCTTAATAATTGCAACATTATCACACTAAGAGAATTGGGTAATTGTGAAAATTGTCTATCTCTTGGCCGAAATTGATAGGGGATGTTACTTGTAGCAATGACTTATGTTTCAATGTTATTGGTAGTTTGAGGATTGTTTATCTTAATGAGGTTTTTTTCTTTTGATTGATGAGTAATTATTTTAAGGTATAGATTCAAATTGACTAGTAAAATTTGGTGAATGTATCCCTTCATACTAACTAACTAATATCTAAAAATCATGAAGATTTGTACACAAATGATGAAAATATGGATAATTCATCAACAATATCTTGTCTTGAATATTGGGTAGAAAATTTCCTACAAACATTCTTTGGATGTGTTAACCCAGACCCTACCACAACCCTAAATTCATGCTCATTTATTTGAATTTTTTCCTAAGTCATGAACTTGTTGGTATGTTACCTAGTTGTCAAACCTTGTCGGTTCATGATGAGGTTGTCACAACCTTAGTATATCCCATTATCTCTTGAAAAAATTCCTTTGTAACCTAATTAAGCTTTGACTATATGATGAAAAGGAACAAACGATTGGAGAGAAGCTCAAAAAAATTTGAAGGTTTCAAAAACCTTTTTACTAGCTGAAAATAAAAGTGTTTTTGTAAGTGATCTTTTCAAATGAATTCTAAGCTTGGAAAACATTTTAAAGGTGGTAAAACTAAAAATTCTCACAATTCCATCAAATTCCAATGGGATACTTTAAGCCTTGCTAGAACTCAACATTACTCATAAATCAACATTTTCAACACTATTAAAAGGTGATTAATAGCACCAAGCAGAGGACATTACATAAATGGAGACAAGAAAATTGCCAAGTTTATTGTATTAATATAAACCATAGCTCATTTGAAAGTCATTACAATTGCATAAAAGGAAAGATACATTTGAAAGAGAGATAAACACATGAAACCAAAATTATCAAAATAAAAAATTATATATATAATGTTTACATTTAAAAGGGGAAGTATTTTAGTACATTCTTTTCAAACACACAATGTGAACATGAGGATTTGAATCCCCTCTACCACTTCTTACAGTCTTTCAATTTGGTCTAGTGAGAATAAATTCTCATTGGACTCCACAAAATGGAAAAAAAGCCCCATGTCATTTAGCTCGAGTCATGTGTGGAGAAGAGCAACAAATTCCTCAGTAAGGCCATGCTAAAGTGTAGTAGCAATGGAAATGGCATCTCCCCAAAAACCAAATCTTGGATAAGTACTAATACCTCTTACGACTATCCTCACTTTGGCTAGAAACTCTAGTTTAATTAGGTGCTTTGTTTCTCTCATTCCCCAATTCAGTTTACCAGAATAGAAGATAACATTATAAACAAAGTGCTCCAACAATGTAGAATTGTGCAAGTGGACTTGGCTTAGGAAGTTCTCCCTCGATTATCTTCATGGCCACGCCCTCTTCCACATCATTGCAAATCAAGAAAAATTATTTGAGGTGATCTAATACTAGTTGTGTATCCAAACCACACTCTACATTATCAATCGATATGTAATCACTTTTTGAAGAAGCATCACTCCTACAACTCAAAATCTTGGACAATGGAATTAGAATTTCAAAATGAAAGAAATTCTCATGAATTTATAGAAATCAGATGTTATGGTGAGAAGATAAATATCAAATGATTTTCTCGAGAGCAACTAGCAAACACAAGGATGATAGCCTTACTCTGGAAATAAATGAAGGTGGCAATTGATGTGATGCAATTACATTAAATGCTTAGCTAAGAAAGCTTTGGTTTCAAATAACAACTTCAAATTTGGCTAGTTTGCATGAGTGAGATCGAAAAATGAGTATATTGAATGTTGGTTTTGAAGGTTGCACATCACTTGTTGGTACAAGCCATGTGCCTTACATACAGGAAACAATGGATTACTCACCTGTCAAAATCAAATCAAGTGAAGCAATGTAATTATGACTTTCTAAAAAATAGCCATAAATATCTTTGGGGCTCAGTTATATAAAATTAGGTGGTGATTTGCAAAATCTTTGTTGAAAAAGATGGCAGTTACTTTAATGACCAAGATTCAAGAATGGGAAGGTATATAAATTTATGTTTTGAGACCTTTGCAACGGTCTAAACTTTAGTTTCTAAATTGTACTATGATTTATAAGGAAATGAAAGGGGATCATTTTGAAATGGTTTTTGATTCCAAAATTGGTCCTTGTCTTTGAGCATTGAATGGTGAATGTAATGTTTTAATATTAGATAAGTCTATGAGCTTATATAATGTATGGTATTTCATCCTTTGTGAACTGAGTACTTCTTTATATATTACATTCATCTATTTTGGAATCAAAAATTATTTTATTCGAAAGCCATTTGTCTACTATTGAAATCACGATCTTTGTATTAGGAGATTAATAACATTTATCTAGTTTGTCACATTGATTTCATAGTTATGGATCAATGTTAGAATGCCTTTATCACTTTCTAGTTAAAGGAATACTTATTGATGGTTAACTGAAGCCTTTGAGGGATTTGTACCTCATTAAAAATTTAGAGGAAAAATTACAAATGGAATTATGATATTTCCTTGTTGCTAGTAACTTTTTCCTTATTGCAATGGGTTATGGAGTTAATATTTGATATACTTTCATAAGGGAAAATACATTTTCTAACATATTTTTGGCGACTCCATTGGGGAAATCAAACGAAACATTGTAAAGGTGGCCTTGTCATGCATCAATATGGTTTCACCACATGAAAATGTATTTCTCATGTTGTGACAAGACCTAGATTGGATGCAATCATAATAGAAAGATATTATTTTCCAATTGAATACTTTGGCTTGGAGGTATAGAAGAAGCATTACAGATTACATGAGAGAAAAAAATTTCCTTGAAGAAGAAGAGGAATGGGTACAATGACTAGCTAGAAGGGTAGTCAAGAGGGCTCCAAGACTTGAGATTGTATGGTATCGTCACCCTCAGCCTCATCCA
>VDFB02383582.1:0-27188 GCA_007258455.2 Sequoia sempervirens | reverse complement strand
GAACTCGAAAGGTTGATCGACCTCCCTACTTGCAAAATACTTTTATAAATTCAAAATAGATTGCTAAATGAATCTACTATATTAATTGGTAATACAAATATTGTTATTCCTAATTTATAATTTAAAACTTACTTCCCAATAATATTCTTCCTAAAACAATATTTATTTTCAATAGATCTCTTATATTCCAATTTCTTATTTTTCTTCTTTTCTCATTCACTTCCTTCATAGATGAGTGATGATTTCTTATTGAATGCCAATGAACTAATTTTCCCTTTATATCCATTTCTTGAAGGAGTCACCACAATTCACAATAAATGAGTCACCACTCTTCATGGCTGCCTTTTGAGAACAATACTTTATTTCCAAATTGATTGATAGATTTATTCCCCATTGATGATTTATTCTCAAATGAAATGCTCTCCCTTTTATATCTCAAGTCTGAGAATAATAATTTAATTTTAAATAAGTCAATTTGTTAGTGCTGCTATCTATTATTTGTAATCAGTCCTAATAATTCCTCACCCTTCCCTTTCCTTCTAGATCTACCTTCCTTATATACCTTATCTTGCTCAAGGGACACAACCTTTCATATGCTGGTTGACCATTCTTAACAACTTAATCTGTATTTAATGCCAGTTTGGTGTAATATTAATTATCTTTATTGATTTCTTTTGAAGCATAGGCTGCAGACATTTAGGAATTAAATGGGACATTACATGATTCTTGATTAATTGTAAATTCAGCACGGATCAGAGGCATTCTATAGTTAGTATGTCATGTTAAATCTCAATCTATATTACCTGTTCTTGATGATAGGCTTCAAAGAAGGCAACAAGACTTAAAAAATTAAAATCTAAGTGACGAGGTTTACTCAACATTTACATCACATTACTAGTTAAAAGTGTTCTATAGTTGTCATGAGCTGTATTGCTTTTTAGTAATAATCTTGCTATTATAATTTTATTTACTTAAGGTGAAATCATATATAATTTCTCAGAGCTCGGTGAGAACATATTTTTGAATGTTCAACTCAATTGGGTTTATAATGCAGGGGATTCTACACGTTTAATAACTGGTAGTGCAGATCAGACTGTCAAGTTATGGAAAGTGGAGAATGGAACACAGCTATTTTCTTTCAAATTTGATTCTCCGGCTAGATCTGTGGACTTCTCAGAAGGAGATGAGCTTGCGTTAATCACCACTGATCCATTCATGGAGTTGAGATCAGCCATTCATGTAAAGCGCATTGAGAAGGATCTGTCAAGGCGTAAGTGAATAAATTTGTTCCTGGTTCTTGAGATTGCTGATGCATTATATTGAGAATTTTTGTTGCAGTTTGTAAATAAAGATGTTGCAGTTTTGCATACATGGTAACCTAATAATTATTTATATTCTGAGATTACTTATGAAATAGATGAACTCTGATCAGAAAAATTATGAGATACAACAAATCGAGGATGGTGTGTCTGTGCTCCTCTATTATATCCTTGTTTTCAAAGTATCCAATGAATTGCCTATCTTTTTCCTTTAGGTTGCGCTCCTCTCTTATATCTGTGTGTTTTAAGCATCCAATAAATTGCCCATCTTTTTCCTTTAGTTTGTGCTCCTCTATCATAACCTTGTTTTTTAAGCATCCAATAAATTGTCTATAATTTTTGAATTTTCCTTTAGTTTGTGCTCCTCCATTAGATCCCCCTTGAAGCATCCATAAATGGCTTATATTTTTTTGCTTTACTTTGGTTTCCAGAATTTTGAAAAGTTCCATGTAGCTTAATGGTTATAAACATCAATTATGTATAGAACTTGTTATGTTCTGTGTTATTATAGGCCCAATTGTTGTCAAGTCATAAGGTTTGACATTGTGTCTGAGTTTGATAAAGATATATTTTGAAAATTTATTGCAATTAAATCTGAATAGTAGAGTTTTATTTTCTTTATCTAAAATTTAAGATAAAATGAAAATTATAGTAGTTCAGATCATAGAAGCATAAATCAGGAAAATTGCAATTTTTTGGAGGGTTTTAACTTTTTACCCTTGATTTTCGGTATGGTTTTTACCTGCATGCTTTGTATTATTTTTTTTTCCTTCCTCTAGTTGCAGTGGGAAAATTATTTTGACAGTGCAGGGTGCAGTCATGGCATGATTTTATTTTGTCTACACCCTAGGGTTTGTAGCAACTGTGTTTTCTTTCTAGATTGCTGCTGCGTGAGTGAACAGGTACTTTTATTTGAAGATTGCTGCAATTTGTGTTTGTTTGCTGCTGCTGCTTGTTGGTAGATTTTTGTTATTGTATATTTGGTTGCTATATGATTCTCCTCATGAAATACCTTTATCCATGTCTTCAATCATTGAGAGACATTTTACAATGGCATTTGGTGTGTTCAAAAAAACTCTACCTTAAATCAAGGAGATTTCTTGAAATCATTACCTTTCATTTATTTTTTATAGAAATCTTGATATTAATAACAACCAAAAAAAAAATCCCCTATAAAATAGTAACTCCTAAAAAAAACTGATAATTAGAATTTTAATTAAAGACCCATCCTAAATCCATGCATCCTTCTTTTTAATGTCATAAAGAGGGGAGTTATTTTAAAATCAACGGTTAGTATGGAGAGTCTATGCCACGAAGGCCATGCAAATTGTGGGGTGATGTAATTTCTCTCCACTATCTATATGGCAGACAACAAATTCAGGGGAATTAATCGCATTAAATGAAATGACCTTCTAAAAAAAAGGAGAACCGGTTTTCCAATCCCTTTGAAACATACATTGGAAGATAACCATGGCGGGGAAGAATACAGAAAATAGGATTGAAGAGTTCAGGAAAAGCAGATTCGGGGAAGATCATACCGAGGTCATGCAGTTAGAGATGGTGAAGAATGACATGAAGGATCATGCTGGCTGGAGGGGCAGCTGATAATTTCCATATGTTGGTAGAAATTTTATGTTGGCATTGCGAGACAAAATATGGGGGGACTCAATCGTGTGCATGAATAAAAGAGTGCCTAGAAAAGTCTACAGGCAGAATTAGAAAGCAATCTTCTTCACCAAATCTACAACATCCTGTCTGCAGGGAAATTGCGCTACAGCCTATAGGTAATGTTTTCCTAAAGCTCTTATCAAGGGATAGATTTGATGGCCCTATTTAGATCTTTTCAATTATAACATTAAAACTTTTTCTCTTAGTATTTTCAGATGTAAGGAGAACTTTAACATAGACATGACAAATTATAGAGGATCACAACAAATTCACAAGTAATCTTTGATGTTTCTTTCTCATGTCAAGAACTGTTTTTCTAAGTGAGTATGAAGCTGACAAATTATCACGTTTAATTTCCTCTAGAATAGTGAAAATCTTCTGGAAAGATTTGTAATAACATATTTCGAAACTTCCATTGTGATAAGTTCTCGCAGACCTTTTCCGAAACGTTTTACTGTTTCAGTGGAGTGCAGAGGCTTTAAAACCCTAATCTTTTGCACCATTGAGTCAACATGGTGAGTTTGAGATGGCTGGATTGCCATGGACAGAAAGCAAAATTCTACACATGGGAAATGGTCGTGGGAGTGCAATGGGGAGAGATGTAGGGCGGGTATGCCCTGGCTTTTCCAATCACTCTTCAACGCAGGGAAGGTTATCACCAATTTAACGAGCAACAATGGTCAGATAAAACTGAAAGCAGCAACAACGCCTTCTAAATTGCCTCTAGAAGAACAGGGAGAGGCGGAGGAGCGAGCTCTGGCATTAGCACTCGCTACCAAGAAAGAGGCGACTCTTTTAGAGTTCTACTCACCCAGGTGTAGACTTTGTGCTTCTTTGGCAAATATTGTGGCCGAAGTAGAGGCCAAAAATGGTGAATGGCTCAACATTGTTATGGCCGACGTGGAGAACAAAACATGGTTGCCGGAGGTGAGCCTTCCCTCCTCCCTCATTTTTTTTTATTTATTTCTAGGGCTTATTTTGTTTTTATTCAAATAGGGGAGAGGGCTCAGGTTGTGATAGTATTTGTTTATATAATGTCCAATATTTTATCAATATTGGACCAACAGTTGTGACTTTAAAGTTGTTAGTGTTGATGATGACTACCCATAATTAAACGAAATGTATTCTTTTGATCTAAAAAGCAGCCAATCATGTAATTCCACATCAGCACTCAATAAAACATGTTGTGAATGCACAAGTATTGGTCTCACTTTTTTTTTGGGTTTTTTTGGACACATTGACAAAAAGCATGCTGATGTGGCATCATATTTGAAGATGTGGCTCTGAAACCTTAGTTATAAGCAGGGGACTTGCCAAGTAAGCTGCTGTAAAAAATTGGGAGTGATTTGAAATTTCCACGTAGGATAATTAGAAGCGCGAAGTTAGGGTGCTCAAGTACTGGGTCCTCTCCCCAGTTGATTAATAATTAATATGGGTTAGGGTTTTGTTTTTAACACTGTTAAATTCCCAAGTGTACTTGCACCTTGCTGGTTCAGGAATAAAATAAATGAAATGATTTCAATTATTTAGGCCTAGTACATAACAATTTTGCCCAATTGCAACTCTTTACAATGAAATTGAACTTCAGAACCCTTTTACTACTCGATATCATTCCACTCGGAGGGATTTTAGTAAAAGTGGTGAGTGGATTTTTTATTTTGAAGTGTGAAACACTTACAGGGTTTAGGATTCAAAAGTAACCGCTTTATTGGAATAGGAAGGACCGCAATTTTCCTAGGCCATTTCTTCTTTTTGTTCGAAAGTGTTTTGATGAGGATTTTCAAATTTCTCTCTTTTTTTTTTCTCAATATTAGGAATCGTTTACTAAAAGATTTTGCAGAATACAGAGCAGTAACTCCATGAACATAGGAACGGAGTTTGACCAGAAAAAACTATAGAACCAAGTATACAAAACAGTTCTATATATATAGATAAAATTGCAATTACTTCAGATTTACTATTTTTTTCAAATACTTCTCCATTTAAATTGCAATTACTTCAGATTTATAGTTTTTTTCAAATACTCCTCCATTTCTCCATATTTGTAGCCTTTGACAGGGACTTCTCTTTGAAATTTAATTGAAACTCTTTTATATATATTTCATACTATGCATTCACAAAATGTGAAGTTTACATAATTATATTTGCAAAGATGATTTGATTGACAAGTCTATTGTTTTTTTGTCAACTCATAAGAGAGCATTATTAGCTAATGTTGTCACTATTTAGAGAGATAACTAATTTCATGCAATTTTTATTTATTTATTTGTAAACGTAGTCTATTATATATATATATATAGCATTAATTGTTTAAACGTTTTTCCATCGAGGCATTTACATAATGCTTTCTAATCATTTATCACAACGAGTGATGTCTAATGATTGTATGCTAGAACTATTTAGAGAGATAACTCGTATTCAAGGACATGATGCCTGAGTTCGTATATTTTGTTGAAAATGTCAGTTGCCAGGCAAATTCAATGCTTAGGGTTCATGGTTGTTTTGTGTTATCTCCGCTTACACTAAAATACTAGAAAATATGTTTTGCAATGTTTTGCAAAATGAAGAGAACGCTGTTGTGGATGGGAACATGGATTTTACGGCTTAAGGAGAGGCAAGGGCAGAGGTCAAACTAAAGTTGTGGAGTCTCTTCTAAACATGTTAGAATGATTAGTATATTATAAGATAATTCAATGATATTAAATTATGATGCAACTAATGAAAATATTATTACAAACACACAATATTAATGTTATTGTCATTTTGGATTCCTACAATTGATCTCTCTCGACGTTTTCTATATAGACTATGTGATAGGATAGATATGCTAGTTGTAATACTAACACCACTTAATGTTGAGAGAAATTTTGTTGGGTTCTACACATGTTTATCATTATTATAAATGCCTTATCTTAGAGTCAGATATTGTCATTTGGAATATCAAATTCTTGGTCATAAATTATAATTGTAACAATCGACAACTATTTGTTACCAATCTTGTTTGGACAGTTTCCCAACTTTGTGCACAAATGAATAAGAAAGCATTGACTACAAAATCTTCAAAAATGAACTTTGTAAAGATATTTTCATCAATTCATAATATAAAAAATAAATTATTCTCTATCGACGTAACCCTTACACCCGTCCTAGTACAACTGCTAGTCATATTCTTGACATAATCAGCATGGCCAGGGCAATCCACATGAGCATAATGCCTATTCTCTGTCTCGTACTCCACGGTAGCAGTGTTAATAGTAATCCCTCTGGCGCGCTCCTCTGGCGCCGCATCGATCTCATCATACTTCTTGGGGGCACTGCCACCGAGGGAGGCTAAGGTCATTCTTCCATAGTTGTTCTATAGGAAAGTTGATGTAGAGGCGCACAACCATAAAATGCTATTGTCTATTTCTAGTGAAATGATAGTGCTAAATGCAATAGACGAGTATGAGGAAAACTATAATGCAATACGACTTTATAGCCATACAACTACTCTTCCACCTCAAATATACTTGAAACAGGATATCCCTGTTGAAAACTATGCAGGCAACTACAATACGCAAGATGGCCTAGTCAACGGGTCCGATGGAATATTTAAAGCATATACAACAAATAATGACATTGATATTGTTTGGCTTAAATTTTCTGATCCAACAATTGGACAACAACAATGTACAAAACTAGCACAATATTACACTAATCTCATCGACAAGGAATGGGTTCCTATATTGCACATTGCCAGAGCCATTCAAAAGATTTCATTGAACAAGAAAATTACAATTAGAAAACAATTCCTAATACAACTAGCATGTGCAAGAACCATTCACCGATCACAAGGACTGACAATGCAAGCTTTGGCTTTTGACCCAACAGGCATAAGGCAACATTGCTTAACTTACACAACACTATCACAGACAAAGACAATAGGCTCATTATTTTTGCTAAAACCTTTAACACCAAAAAATTCAAAGTTAAGGGCAAGATACATGAAGAAATGCATCGCTTGCAGTCAACTGCACAGTGGCAACTTGATATTCAGGCTACATGTACACACGATGCACTACAACTGCTTCTATGCACATTAAACACTCGTTCATTAAATCCACATGCGCATGACATTGCCAATGACTACGACACAATGTAATCAGACATTTTGCATTTGCAAGTACATATGCATACCTTACAACCTAATATATTATTGCAATATTTTAATACCTTTGGTATGAACATAATACATGGCATAACAATGTTTACCAAAAAAAAATTGTTCATATCAAAAACAAAAGAACACAACTCTACAAATATTGAAGCCATCACAATCACAATACTACAATGCATTGATGAACTTAATATTTGTAATATTTATGCAAGGCCTAATACTTCCATTCAAGAAATAATCACAATTCTTCAATCTATAATTGCATACATAGATACAAAAAACATACTGTACATTGTGGGTGACTTTAATGTCGACATGTGTTAAAAAAACAAAAGAAAAACAATACTTCAAAATTTCATGCAAACTAACAAAATTCATTTTTTGTTGAACGAATCGCATAGTCTACACAAGCCGCTAATTGACCATATCTGGTCAAATTCAATAACAAGTGTATGTAATATTTACAAATCAAAGGCATATTGGACTAATCACTTTCCTATTTTCCTAAAATTTCACTTCACTGGTTGAATCAATTCAACATTATAGCATACATTAGCATATATCGCTAATAAATTCTCCAATTAATTCCGCAATACTAAATCACTAGCTTGTAGGCAAATCATGGATCAAACAAAAAGACCACAACAACAAGAATAAGAAATGGAGGAAGACACGAGCAAATGGTAAACAACCTATCTTATTTGCCTATGACATGCATTTTTGCATTGTCCAAATATAACATTTATATTCCTCTTGCTGTTTGTAGAACAAAAATAAAAAAGACTATATCAATTGAAGAGTTAAATGCAAAAAAAGCTAGTGACACATTCCAAGGTGACGTCCTTGTTGTCTACAAAGCAACATTGGACAAAGTCAATAGAACATGTGAAGTACTGCATGCAGATCTCACAGACCTTAAAGCAAAAATGACAATTACACTGAATATTAGTTGATACCTTGTGCAAGAACATGAGCATAAAATAGTTTTAGGAATGGAAGTTTCAATATCAAGCTTCCAAATTGCTCCTAGAATAGATTATGGTAGAGGGGACTATGATTGCATACTAATATTGATAGACACAAGCGTAGTTGAAAGCCTACCTCGTTTTTCAATAGACTACTACTTCATTCCAGATACTACTATTAGCCAACTACTAGCAACCACAAATCAGTATCCAATTGGAACAATAGGTGCTTTGGTTGTTGGTGCTAAAAAAGTCAGTAGCCAATATGTAATTGATATCAAAGATGGAATAACATAATCAGACAGAGCACAAGTGCAAATGTCTCACCAGCATATGCCACTAATCCATTCTAATGTTTTTTTATAGCATTGTCTGCTTTAATAAAATTTCTTTGTAACAAAGACTAACTTTGTCATTACCACGCAACTACAACTACGTTCAACTCATGAAAAACAATACTTGCAAATAGAGGAACTGCTACATAGAAACAAAACCCCAACCTTTCTTTTCAAAAATATCTTAAAAAACACTGATCAAAAGAACATGTTCCACATGTGTCGATCAACATTTATTTGCAAATTGAATAACAAAAGAAGATTGGACAAGTTAGCTTCTTTGCTACAATCAACATTTAAGGTGACTCTTTAAAAATCTTTATGCACTTTCATTTAAAATTTATGAAACTATTGCTTCTAACTATCTATGTTCAAATGTTTCAGGTTTCAGGGACATTAAAAACAACAAACGCACTGTCAAATCCATTTGAAGCTTTCTGCCCAAGTTGCAAATATAAATTCAATACTTACGGTGCACTCCAATAGGAAATTGCTCATTGCAGTCATTGTGACAAGGAGGTGAGCTATGTATACGCACTTCATCCTAAAGCAATCATCACAACAAAATGACAATCAAGCAATTCATTGCTTAATTCAAAGCAATGTCCTGCAACAACTCTTGCTCGTACTTTAAGACATTAAATATGAAAACTACATCAAGGACAAGTCAACAGTTATATTTGCACTACAGGACTTTGTTACCAAAGGGCATTTCACCCTCAATCAAAACAATGTTATCATAGAGGCCATATGCCTAACTGAGTAAACAGTTTATGCCACAACAAGGTATAAAGCAATACTGATTCAAATAGTCTTCTTGCTTTTCAAACTCCTAAAATTGTTTATAATTATATAAAAAGACTAGCTTTCATACTAACCATAATAATGATATTGCAGGTGACAAAGAAGTAGAAGCAAGTGAAAGACTGCTTGCCATTGCACGAACCTACATTCCTCCTTTTTGTTATGCTTTTCTTCTTGGCTCTTCTGCCTATATTACTATATTTCATGTTTTTGTGACTCAAAACTTCTTCCTACTTTTATTTTACAACTGACATGTCTCTCCATTATATGCTAGACAATACTTTACTTTCTTATGTTATCATTTAAATAGATCAAACTCTATTGTTACATGTTTTCACTATGCAATACATTGTATGCTGGACAATACTTTACCTTCTTATGCTACCGTTTAAATAGATTAAACTCTACTATTACACGTTTTTACTATGTAACATATTAGCAATATAAAACATACATGTTTTTAAAGGGAAAGTTGCTATTGCAAAAAATGCATTTCAATTTGACATACTTGGTTGGCCACTTAGATTTATTTGACAAATTTTATAATGTGTTTCTATTTTGTTTATTTGCTTACTCAAAGAATAGTAGCAGGCCTATTCCATTGATTAATTTCTCTTGGTTACTTTCGCAGTTACTAAGTTTTTGTGGATAAATCAATAAGCAATATCACAATAGGCATGTTCACAATTGCATTTGCTGAATTTGCTTTTCAACAGTTTACCCAAGTTTTGTCACCTGTTACTAAATATACTATTAGCTCTTGCAATAGTAACTTGTTGCAATTGTATGCATTCTACAAAGTTACTTGAGTAACAACCCTTCTCCTCATATGAGTACTTCTCTCCTGCTGATATGTTATAGACAACTAGCGCAAACAGAAGTAGACAATGCATAGTTAATTCATGAAATATGAGGCGTGTTGGTTTGTGCTTATTGTTTGTTGAGAAGCTTACATGTTTTTGGCTATGGGTTCCCCTTTTCAATGTTTTGTAAATTAATTGTTATGGCTCACTAGAGTTTGTTAGCTATTAAATATTTGCGAAAATACATAGAGTTCTATCTTGCTAATTTACTTAAAAAAAAGAGAGTAGTAGACTTGTTGGCATTTAATGCATTAGCTATAGATTGATTGACAAACCTATCATTTTCAATGTACATTATACAATTGCAATAGTGAACTGCTTTGATCGTAGCAGTGACTTGCCTTTGAGCAAAATGCCATGCACATAAAGTGCATGATAGCAGAAACGCTGATACAATTTGCATTCAATTATTAATTTTAGCATTTTAATTTGTATTACTTGCTTGGCCAATGAAATTTGATTGTCTTGCAGTAGGTCTACTATTGATTTTTGTTTCAGTAAATTAGAGAAATATGGGAACATTGCATACTTGGCATTTATGAACATATTTTTGATGTTTGAAAAACATTATTTATCTGTTTTGGAGCAATCCCAATACCTTGTAGTATGCGAATTGTGAACAACTATAAATGGTAATGCTTGTGTATGCTTTGATGTGTTGCACATGTTGTGAATGTCAAATGAGTGCACAAATGGTGAGAATGACAAGAGTGTTACATGTGAACATGTGAGAATATAGACTTGGAACAAATTTGTCCGTTGATTGATGCATTAGAATAGTAGTATGTTATTGTTATATAGAGCAATATTGTTTTAGATCTACTCCACTGTAGAGACTTACAATGCATTAACTGTGGCTTGATTGTTTGGATAGGCACTAGACATCAAATATTTGCATCAATCTGGTCTTCTCTTTTTTGTTATGCTTTTGTTGTTGGCTCTTTGTCTATATAACTATATCTCATGCTTTGTGACTTAAAACTTTCTACTATTTTTGTTTTGTAGTTGACATATTTTCCCTTTATATGCTAGACAATGCTTTACTTTTTTATGTTTCGGTTTAAATGGATTAAATTCTGGTGTTGCAACTTTTTAGTATGCAATATATTAGCAATACAAAACATGCATGTTTTTAAAGGGCAAGTTGCTATTGCATATATTGCATTTCAATTTGTCATTCTTAGTTGGCCAATGAAATTTATTTGACAAATTTTATAATGTGTTTCTATTTTGCTTATTTGCTTATACAAAGAGGAATGGCAGACCTACTGTATGCAATAGAGAAGAGATAGATGATATATTTGAGACATGAAAGATTAAGTTGATACTTGATTGAGTTTTGTTTGAGCTGCTTTATTGCATGTCGGTACACGCATACTTAATTCATGAAATCTTAGACAAGTGTTGGGTTTTGTTTGTGCTTAATCTCATTTGTTAAAAACCTTGTGGGTTTTCTACCTCTTGATTGTGCTTTTGCATGTTCGTTATTTTGAAAAAGTGCACTGCTGGTGAATGGCTTGGCTGTGTGTTTATGAAACTTGATATCTTCGTGGGTACACATTCAATGAACACATACCTAATTTATTAAATCTTAGGCAAGTACTGGGTTTTGTTTGTGCTTATTTTTGTTTCATTATAGTTTGTTGAAAAGCTTGTGAGTTTTTTTAGCTATTTTTGCAGTTTGACTACAACATTTTTGCAATGGACAAAAACTAGACAAATTCAAACAATTTGCACAATTTTACCACACATTTCAAGAATCAAGCATCCTTGCAAACAAACGTGTAAAAACATTTGATACTATGACCTTGCGCTCTCTACCTCAAGAATCAAATGTCTTTGCAGCTCTATAGATCTTTGTGTCCACTCCAATCCCAAAAAATGGTTCCTATTACAAGGACAACATTAACAAAATGTAGTCAATGCATTCACACTTAACAAGACCTTGCCTAGGCCAATTAGTTTTCCACATGTTGTTTGTTTCTATATGCTTTTGAATTAGGTTTTACCAAATACTCTAAGTTCTTCTAGATTGAATCTCTAATACTTTACAAACCAATAACAACTCACCTCTATCACATCCTCCAAAACTCAGTTCTTCTTCAACAAATTTCCTCTGCCTTTTAAACAATAAAACATTTCTTTTTGCCTTAAGGTTTGTCACAAAACTTGGAGACCATAATCTTATGCATTTATCAAAGGACAAAATTCTTCCCGATCTATATTCTTACACTTATACATCTAAACCTTTTCCATTTCTACTATCTATGCACATAGCTGATGCCTGAAAGCTATCCACTGCACCAAGGCATAGAAAACCATTCCCATTTATAGTTGTTCATCATTTACACATTACGAGGTATTGGAAATGCTCCAAACCACTAGCCTCAACATACTATTTTTGGCGCGACTTCTTGGGTCGTCTATTTGTTTTCCATACTTGATAAGTACAAGCGTTAGAGGGAAACTCAACGGTTTGAGCAAAGTCTTCTGGACCGTGGGTACGAGATGTGTTGGAGGGCTGGTGGGTACACACGCAATGACTACATAGTTAATTCATGAAATCTTAGCCGACTGTTGGGTTTTTTTTGTGCTTGAAGTCTACTAATATTTGCACAAAGTTGATTTTTTATGGCCTATTTGTCATTGATTAATATTTAGCAAATTTTAAGTTACAAAAAATATACTATTTGCAAAGGAAATTTAGTTTTCAACATTTTCAATTAATTTAACTTATTAATGTTAGTCAAATCACAAGATAGTTTGTGATTATTACTAAGTAATTTATCTCATTGGCAAATTCTTTCACAAAAGTATTTCAATTTGTAATTATAAAAACTAATTAATATCATTTATTCATGTAAACTAAAATTTGTACTTGTTTACAAAAAATATCAACTTGTAACTTTTTCTCCTAAATAATTAGTAATCAATTAGTTTATATTCAAAATAAAATTAGTATTATTATTTAAAACATTTATGCAAACTAACAAGCACTTATTTAGTACTACTTACTATATTTTGAAATAATTAGTTAATTTTATTTAATATAAGTAATTAGTTTTCTACCACTACATAATTAATTTTCTAATTTCAAAATGCATCTAATTTTTCGCAATAGTCTAAATTATTTCACTAAAGGCAATCTTCATTTATGAATCATAGTAATTAGTATTATAACAAATTTTGTGCCCTATAAATCATTCATTAGAGAACTCCTTATTTAGTTCCTGCCGGTGGCAGGTATACTTATGCTTTCACCTAGGTCTATTATGTTTGCAAATACCAACCAATAGAAGTGAAGAATTAAACTATGGGTACAAATTTTTGTAAAGTTTATTTTTATGTCATATTTATTTAATATTTTTCACACAAATTTTGTCAAATTCTATTGGACAATAGATTACTACAGTCATATTTTGGATGATGTAATCAATTTTAATATTATATGGTTTTGACATCTATTCGGATTTCAACACTATCCCTGCATAGTGCATTTTTATGGTTTGGCATCGAAATAATTTTTTTGCACCCCAACTTTAGAATAACAATAATGAGAACAATACAACTTCCTGTTCATGCATAGTGTTTTTCTTTTGTTTGAGAACAATATAATTTTTGTGCAGCCCAACATTAGAATTAAAACAATGAAAACGACAACTTGTTTTTGACATATTATTCGGTTGGTGAAGAGACTTTAAGATAGTGACATAGAAATCAACGAATAATTGTACCTATTAGTGTACAACATGGATTTAAGAGCATTCAATGTGGAAGAGTGGTGTAGTGGGTAGTGCTTTGTACTGTTGCAATTGACTATGGAGGCTATTGACTGCATTATTGCAGCTGATGGTCGACAATATGATTGTATGAAGATTGTTTTTTGATAAAAAAATCAATAATAAGATTTTCTTCAAATCTTCATTTATTGCCATAGTTATCAAAAAAAAATCTAAGGCTTTATAAATACATCTTATGAGTTCGCAAATTCCGAATGTGTGGGAAAAAAACTGGGAGTTTCTAAAGTGCTTTGCAGTGTTCGACAAAGAAAATAAGCTGAATCAATATTTTAAACAGGTGCATTCTTTTCCTCAGATTTGTTTTATTGTTTTGAGATTGAAAATTGTTTTAATGTTTGTAGATTTATAAAGAATGTTTTATTGAATGGTTGTTGTATCTCTTTGGATTTCTCAGAATATCTAGAAAGATTTTCATTTTCAAACATGTAAATAGATTTTAATGTTGTTTAGTATTATAAAACATAAGTTCTCAACTGTACGTTTGTTTATTCAAAACCAAATAATGATTAGTAGTAGTTAATAACTGTATAGTATGGTTAATCTCAAATCTGGCTCTCCAAGCTGCCAACATTGCTGCTTCATCTCACACACAAGAAGTCACCTCAGACAACGAGATTGAGGAAGGCTTCTTCTTTCTTCTTTCAATCCAAAAGATTTTTTACCAGAGGCTTGTGTTGGGTGCTTCCTGCAACATAAACCTGACTCTTCACCACCATACATTTCCAAGTCTGCCTTTGTTCCTCATTTTCCCAATACCCAAATAAAGATCAATTTGGTGCTCTCTGTCACCAAACGGCCAAGTCTGCCTCTGTTCCTCATTTTCCCAATACCCAAATAAAGATCAATTTGGTGCTCTCTGTCACCAAACGGCCTCTGATTTCTCTGATATTTTAAGGTTGCAACACAATATGATCATTTCGAAGCCCTTGGGAATTGAATAAACTAGCCTAAAAAGCCTTGGACCGCTATACTATAACCATCAAATTTTCATTGAATGAAGTGAGGAGCAGACACAACATGAGAAGATTGGTCTGTCAGCCATCCAACAAATTAATGAAAATTTCTTCACAATACTCCATGTTCCTTCTTTGGTTTTTGAATCCAAATTAGATTATGTGGTTTTTGTTCTTGTAGGACCTTTTTGAATCCATCTTTTTGGACCATTTCAGAATTCTATTGTATTTTTTCTCCCAAATCATCAAAGTTAGATCAATCTTTTGACCGAAAAGATACAAGTGACATAGCTAGTGAAGGCGTGAACTGTTTTTACTCTATCAAGTCCCTTTAAGGGTGCATAAACATATGCCATAAAATAACTATCTATGTCATATATTTCTACAATTAATCAATAAATTTGAATGCTCAATCACTCTCTGCCAATCCAACTAAGCTAGAGTAAAAAACCACATCTACCATATACTTATTTATCAGTTGCACTTTTTAATTATCCTCTAGTAGTGATCAATATGATAGGCCTTTAAGTACAAAACCAAAGAAAAACATTTGACACTCTTGAGTCTGAATCATCAACATGTAACTAACAAACCTATAAAAAAATAAGTGTCACTTTTTAATAATCCTCTAGTAGGGTTTCACATTTTAACTGTCTTAACATGTCCTACTCAGCAATAATGAACAAAACCTATAAAAAAATAAGTGTAATATTTTTCAAACATTTTTTACTATATGCATCTTTGTACTCATTCAATATTCTTATATAATACAACTACAATCACAAATGTAATTTTTTCAATATGAGTAAGTATTTTAGAGAATATAGAGGTTTTGGAATGTGACTATGTTTTAAATGCTTTAATTTGGCTCTCATTATTTTCATGTTTTGTAACCCATGTATCCTTCGTGTTTAGATTGACTTGTTTGTTTATAAGATTACTTTTTGATAGCAACTTTTATATTTAGATTAGTTCAATTAATGATTTTAATTAGGATTCATCATGGATATATTATGTTGCATGTCATGTCCCTCGCTTTTTTACGCAGCACGTGAGTTCGTAAGATTTCATTTGCTATATCATGCACTGTGAGGGCCGACATAGTTGGAGTGAGGGTCATTTCGAGCTTGGCTCACTGCCATGATTTGATCAATCGGGCTCACTGCTCGACACTTCTTGCGTATTGCTATTTTTAGCTTGTTGGTACACAAGTGGGACCCCCTGCTATTTTTAGCAAGATGGATTTGGCAAAGTTGTTCGTAATCACTCTCAGCCACTCGCATATGAGTCATCGGATGAATAACGAGAGAGATATTAATATTTAATTGTATTAATTAAATATTAATTATTTGAAGATTATAATATAAAGTTATAATGTTAAATTATAACTTAAGTGATTCTGTTTGAGGGGGTCGCCATCATCAGAGAGGGGCCAATTTGGCAATTAAATTTATGATTTAATATTTGAGCTGAGACTATGGAAATAATAAAAGAATTAAAAGTTTGAATTTTAATATTCCCTATTATTAAGGAAATCGCACTTTTCAATGAATAAAGGGTTTTGCCTTGGGAATTGTGCCATTATGTCATTGTTGAATTGAAAATTGATCAATCTTCATCAGAGAACGGAAGCTTTAGGGTTTCAAGTTCGAATTCCTTGGGGAACGAGCCATCTCCATTGGAAGCAGTTCAGAGGGTGTGAAATAACACCTGATTTATTGCAGCTGAGAGATTTCTTCATTCAGAGGAAATCATTGAACATTACAGAGCAATCAGAGATATTTAATCTTCAGAGTTATTGGTTAGGTTTTATCCAGAAGGCATTCATTAATAAGGGCACACATTTCTTAAGGTCTGGTGGGTCAGGAAGGGAGCCGTACCATTTAATCATTGCTGCTGTCAGCCGTACTTTTGTACAACAGGGCCGTACCCTTGTAGGAAACCGTACTTCTTCCAACAAGAGAAACGCCTTCCCTTTTTCTCTGAGACTTCATTGCAAAAGGGCGTAGGCACTTCAGGAGTCTTGCCAGCATCTGACAGAGGGAGGAAGCATATACATTGGGCGCCTTGCTTGGTCTTCATCATCTGGCCGTACATTCCTGTAGCTGGCCGTACCCCTCAAGAAGGCCTTACCTTGTTCCAGAGCAAGAAACGCCTTCAACTTCAGCAAACAGACTTCATTTCCAGTGGCGCATATCTTTTCAGCAGAGGATTCTCCTATGTGGCGCAAGGGAAAGGTGACCAATCATTGCAGCCGTACCATTACCAGCAGCCATTTAATGCAGCAAGAAAAAATCAGGTTTTCAAATAACATTGTTCCTTTCTCGTTGCATGCTATCAGATCTCTATTGTAATCATTGCAGAAGGTTAATAAATGGTCTGGTTTCAGTATTTGCACTAGGGTTTGTTATTTACGGAGTTGTATGAACTTTATAGAATTTATCTTTAAATTATTGCAAAATCGCCATATTGCATTCTATGCTCAAAAACCCAAAACCACAAAAAAATCAAAACTTCAGAAAACTTCATCAGATTTGAGAAACGAGGAAACAAGGGGTTTTACATTGCACCATACTATACACTTGAAATTTCAAACTATAAATTGATTGTTCTAGATTTGTCATTATCTTATCAACTTGCACATCACACACTTTTTGCTGAATGAATAGATGAGTCATTTGCTATCACCAAATGAATCATACTAGTGCATATCAAAGGTACCTACACTAGACAGTTCAATGGACATTACATCAAATGTAGAACAACATTGACAGCCTAGGAATTATATTCTTATCATGGAACCAAATGAAGCATACATTATTTACATCATTGATTTTTTGACTATGTAGAATTGGAGAGGTTTGGTTTTGGGAAAAGCATTTTTGTGTTAAATTTTGTTTCATTATACTCTTGAAGTTGATAGTATATGCAACATGGTTTAACACTAAAAATGCTTTGGCTGAAATAAAAGTTGTCCAATGCAAGTATCTATATCGTAAACATGATGTTACATATTTGAAGAATGCAAACCATAGTTCATTAAATATTGAGGAAATGGTATTTCAGTACCAACACCTATCCATGTATTTGCCAAAATTGTCCTCGAGAAAAATAGAAGATGACAATTAGTGCGAATGGAAAAATATAACAAAGAATGCAATATATGTGTGTCAAGCACCTTTATGATGGCTACACAAGCTCATATTGACGACTATGGTATAAAGGGTATCGTTTCATGAAGTTTCAATCTACAAGAGACTTGAAATAATTGGTATGCCTTACAAGTGTAATGGCCATGATCATAGGTAGAGAAGCTCACATTGACCAGCATGTTGTAAAGAGTATTGTGTCATGAAATATAATACATATGCTTCTCAGAATATGAATCTATAGTGTCTTTTGTTGAAGAACATCAAAAGGCTTGAGGTAAACAAAAGATAGTATTGTGGTCAAACTTGAAAGCTATTAGCACACTCGACAGTAGAAAATGAATAAAGCACATCCAATAGGACTCAAAATTTTTGAACCTGGAAAAGATGTTAGCATCAATGTCCTAATTTAGGAACTTTTCACCTTAACAAGCATCTAGGTATTGCGCAAAATCCTCTTTGTCAAAAATACAAGATGACAAATACCAACAATGGAAAAATGTTATAACTGAAACTGAAGTTGCAAAAAATGTCTACCATTAAATTTTGTATAAATTCTAGGAATGACATTTTTTGTGAGTAACTGTAAAGCAATATCTCTGTTGTCAGGTGGCATTAGCATGGCTAGACAAGCACACACTGACCCCTATGATATAAAGGGTATCGTCTCATTAAATTTCAATCTTGACCAGAGTTGAAAAAATTGGTTTCCCTTGTAGTTGTAATTGACATGATTAGCTTAAACTGAGTAGTTCATAGATGGAAAGAAGTAAGTTGATGATACTCCCAAAAATCATATAAAGCAAAGGTTCATGTGTAGCCTTTTCAGTGTATTTAATCATCATCAAAGGCATTTTCACATGAGATTTCAATGTGGGCCATAGTTGAAATTTTTTAATTTCCTAAGATTTCTTTGTTTTGACAAAAAAAATCTAGGAGTTATGTCATTGGAATTGTGAAAATTTCTCATTTTTGAGAAAGCAATTTGTCATTAGAATGCATATTTAAAACCATCATCTTTTGCAGCTAAAGGACATCAAGACAACAGAATGAGCAAATTATGCAAAAGGAATACAAATGTTGACAATGGCTATGACAAGATGATGTTAATGGGATTTGCAATTTTGATAACAGAAATGTTGATCCTCTTTGCATTGCTCATCTTAGTAAAAAAAACATCTCATTTTATAATATTAGCTGTAGCAAGTGTATTACTCATATTTTATATATTTGGCATTTGACTATTTCTTGGAAATAAAATACAGTTACTCTATGAATATGCTAAAGACTTTTAGATAAATAAATAAGTTGTGAATTTATTCTATTCTGATCTATGTTGTGTTTCCTATATGTAATTCTTTGTTATCAGATTTGCATTAATAAATTTCAATTTGCACTTGATACAACATTAGAAATGCATATATGTTGGATAGGAAAATGTTTTGACAAAGTGTCAATTGTGCTTTAGAAAATTAAACGAAGCAATGGAGAAAAGATACAAAGGTGCCAGAAAAAGATCGGGTAGTTATGGTGCAGAAATCTATAACCCCAACTTAAAGAAGCAACAATGGCTTGGAACTTTTGGCAGTGCAGAAGAAGCAGCCCATGCTTATGATATAGCTGGGTCTTCAGGGCTGCAGCCATATAGATATGGTGTAGTTCACTATAGCAGCTTCGCTAGTAGCTGCTGTAGTCATTCAGGGCTCTTGTGACTACAGGAAAAATATTTTGCACCTCTTGTACAGCATTTTGTCTTGATCTTATGATAAAATATATCGACAAAACTGGAGGATAAAATTCATATAAAATAGATACATTTATGGCCATGCTGACCTCTAGTTGCTGGGTTACAAAAAGAAAAATCTATTCGACCTGCAGTTACAAGCATCTTGTGATCACAAAAATCAAAAAAAATTGAAGAGCGTTTTTTAAGCACCAAATGGACCACTTCCATCTAGTCCGAAGCCTTATGTTACCAATTCGGTATTTCATTAAACTTTTGGGAGAGTTTCATAATACTTAAAATATCAGGGCCATTGGTTAGGGTACTTCAGATGGATGGGGAAAAATCCATCTACGGGTTCCATTCATGAAGGCATCGATAGAGCCAAGAAGAGCTTTAGAGGTGTCCAGGGACATTAGGAGAAATGTAGTCAATATGGGATATTATGGATATCAGGCAGCAGTGTCAACTTCAAAGGAATGCATCTGGATAGAACCTAATTGCAGCTTTCTTTATGTAAGGTTTTAATTTCATGATCCAAAGGTGTTATGCAACATAAAAATCTGCATACAGCAAGCTTGTAGCTCCAGAAGATATATGGTAGACAATCTCTTTGACTTTGTGTAGGTCAATGGGAGGAAGCTTTTATTGCCAAGTACTATGGTAAATTATAATTTTTAAACTTTCACATCTCCATCTTGATGATGCATCATGCAATGTGATCCAAAGCATTATATTTAAAAATTTCAATCATAAGTTATTTAGAAACATTCTTTCTATTGAAAACAGACTGTAGAAGCTCAAAAAAAACAAGTCACTTGTTTCAGCATTTCATTACTTTTATGTTATGCAAATTCAGCATATTCTAGACATGGTGGGAAGACTAAGGTTGCCACCTTCCTAACCCTCAAGAATTTGACCACATATGCAATGTGTTTTTTAAGCATATCACTTAAACGAGGAATGAAAACAGATTAGTTGAACAGTGGATGGATGTCTTGGCTGCTAAATTGCCAGTCCTGGTATGGGGACAGGTGCGGGTTTGAGTTCAGGTATGCAGGTACAGCAAAAACAATTCCCCCTAGGTACAGGTGCAGGTTCATGTACACATATATGTAGTACAATACTATCTTATATATATATGGATTAGTATATAATTTTTTAATATAATGATATAATACTATGTCATTATATTACTATATATGAATATATTATAATATCGTATTCACAATTTTCTACCTGTTTCATTTTTTTATTTTTTATAAATTTTTTTGATACACAAGTTGCTGCCAAGGGGGCAGCACCTGTGTATGAAATATTGCAAAACATCCGCCCAAGAGAGGGTTTACATGAGCTTGCTACAAACTCAGGTCTTATAAAGATACACCAATCCCTTTTTCAACTCCTTTAGCTCCCCCAGCTGCTGCTGTGAGAGTGAATTTGAATGTCATGCCAAAAATCTCTCATAATCCTCAAAATTGCTGAGCAGAACACCTTTAGTGAACAGGTCAAGACACTCCTTCAAAGGTGTGTTATTCTTCAGCTCTTCTTTGCAGAACATGACACCAATATTTCTGGATGTGCTCCTGTGATTGTAGTTTGAAATGGCTGTGTAGGCCTTCTTAACCCAAACCTCCTGGAGACAAGGGTGAGCAGCCAGCTTTGCATACATTTTCACAAGGCCCCGTTTCTCACTCTCGGAGGGGCCGTTTCTACATTTTTCATTATATGTAATAATTTCTAACAATTTTCTACACTGCCTTGCAAAAACAGATAGATGCTGAAGAGCCAAGTGCCACATGCCAATCAAGAGTATGTAACATGTATAATGTGGTGGTTGAAAAAAAAACATGGTGGTTGAAGAAGAAAAAATGGCGGGGTTAGAAAAAAAAGGAGATTCTCTTCAATCTAGAACAGCGGGAAAACAAACCTTTCAACTTGCACACCCACTCACACTTTTTCAGATTTTGACACAAGATTTTTCTGTTTTTTATGCAGGTTCCCTGTGGACTTGCTCAGGCTGAACCCTGGGCAAACCCCAGACTGTCCCAGAACAATACCAGCACCCATACCGTATTTCTGCAATTCAGCAGCCTATTTCAACAAACCCGATAACATAGTTTGGCTCATAGCAGCAAAAATCGTTTGGGGAAAAAATCGGCAAACCAAAAGTTCAGGATTTTTTTACCAAATTGGGAAAAAAAGGGGAAAAAATCGGATTTGGAAAAAAATGTAAAAAATAGTAGAAAAAAGAGACAAATACTACTCTTTTTTGAAATTTAAGGTATTTCCATAGCATAAAGATATAGAGAGCAAATAAAATAGAGATCTTAACCCATGAATCGTAGAAAGCTTGCATGTTGTTTATGAAGTTTATGTTTGTTGAGCTTAAAGGCATCTGTTTCTTGCTTAGGTTGTGAACTAGAGATCGTTTGGAGCACCTCATACTATAGAGTAGTGTATATGTGAGATATGGAATCAATTGTAAAGTAAAATCCTTGCAGAAATGACAACTGAAAAAAGTGGAAGAGACTAGTGTATGGAGGAGTCATAAATGATACAAGTGACCAAAAGCTTTGAGAAGGCAATGACATGAATGAAATAAAGTGGAGGATGAAAAAGTGTGATAAAATAAAGGATTGGCTAAGGGTTAAAATCTTAGGCAGATACTCTTTAAAGTTGTGCAAACTTGAAATCAGAGACAGTGAATTACCAGTCCAAGAGAATGGTTAAAAATAAAATCTTAGGCAGATACTCTTTAAAGCTGTGCAAGCTTGAAATCAAAGACAGTGCATTACCAGTCCAAGAGAATGGTTAAAATCTTAGGCAGATACTCTTTAGAGCTATGCAAGCTTGCAATCAGAGAATGGATTCTGAATTCAGGGTAATGCACTCTCTGATTTCAAGCTTGCAAAATGATGTCTTTGAATTATAGACATAATCTACATGCTTGGCATAAAAATGGGTGTGGGATTGAAATCTTTCAAGAGCTATTTTATAAGTTTTGAACATGAAGTGAAATTATTTTTAATATTCTCTATGCAAAGTAAAGTGCCTATAGGCTATGCAGGTTATAGATTTAGTATTAGACATTTACATACTTTCATTTCATTGCTGCAGTCATCATCAATGAGGAACCTCATCGTTTTTCATTTTGGAATAGTACAACCTTGGACATTTTGCAAGAGTTAGCTAAAAAACTAGACCAAAACATGACAACACTGCAACCTGATAGGGGGAAGACTATAACTGATTTGACTTGACATTTAAATGATGATTAATCTATGACAAAAAGAGAGACAAAGTAGTATGATCATTGATTTTTGTATAGGTACCACAAATGTTTTTTTTTTGGGGACCTTGGGACAAACTTGGGCCATATGAGGACTTCAAAATCTCTGGGAAAAATTTGATCAATGTTTTATCTAAGGGCAATAGAGTCAGACCTATCACCTAACATCTAAACATACAATGAACTTAAAATAAGACAATAAAGTTATTTACAATTTGGACTGATTTGGTGTAGACTGCTCTTTCTTTTTGCAGGTTTCATATGTAAAATTTTGACTAACTTGGTCATCAAAGTTAGCTTCTGAAGTTTTCTTGGCATGGAGGTGGTAAATGCTATAACCATTTATAAGGTCACCTTACACAGGCATGACTAGTGAAAATGGTTGGAATTGTTTATTTTGATTAATGAAGAATCCCTTGCTTTATTTTACTGTAGTTTACTTTATTTTAGGGTGTATTGACAAGACTACAAGCTTAAAGTTCAAAGCAGAAAGGAACCTGTTCACGCGTGTATGTAGGGCAGACTGTAGAGTGGATGACGGTCACCCTTAACTTATCGCAACCCTGATTATAGCGGAAAACACACCAAATTTAGAGTTTTTTATGCGGGAGTTGTTAGCGCAATTTATGGCACTTTTTTCATGATTTTAATGTGAAAAAAATCGCAATTTTCAACGATTTTTTGCCAAACAACCTGCAAAAATCTTGAAAAAATCAGCAAGCCTAAGGATTTTTTAAAAATTGCAAAAATCGTGATTTTTTCAGGATTTTTGCTTCTATGGTTTGGCTGTTATCCATCTCTCTGAACCCTCAAACCTCTCTATTTCACCATGGGGATAGAGAGTATAGAATATGCAATTGGAGGGGATGTTTCATTCTTCATTGGTTGGATGGTTGGACTTTCTAGTTCAATCACTGCAATTTATTTTCTACATTAATCACAGAAATAGATGGGTGACCACGCCTACCCAACCCGAAGCCCCTACCTATATAGCTGCCAATGAATAATAGGATTCAAACCCTGGGAAAACTAACCTTTGTTTGCAAACAAAAATTTACAAAATGCAAAGAACCAATCTAACTCCATTCCCACAAATAGGATTGATCCATAATTCAATTGGATAGCTGAGAAAAGGGGGCTTGAATTTAAAGATGACAGCTTAGCTTGGATGGATCAAGATGGAAAGCCAACCAGAGACAAAGGGAGATCTACAGAGCAAGCCAGCTGCATAAGCAGGAGAAGGATCGCCAGCAGCAGTAGCAGGAAAATTGATGGGCACATTGGTCTGAACACATCCTTCTCACGCAATGAATCACAATCCATGGATTTTGGATTTCAGGATCTAGAAGTATACATGTTGAAATTTTAAATATTAAAAATAAAAATCTTTGAATTTCAATTCATGTTTAGTATTTGATGTGTATCAAATAATTTATATTTAGCTTAGTTTTGACATATAGAATATCTATCTTGATATCTATGAAGTTAATTTCTCACAAAAAATAAATAAATAAGTAAATTGTTTCAATAAGTTTTAATAACTTATGCATTATTTAAATCTTTTGACTTCGGGCAAATTCTGTTGCTAAGTTTCAGCCAATAGAGTTAAACTTGATTGCTTGACTTGGAAAAAGGCACTAGCAAGTCCAAATTGTGTAACAATAGACATCCTAATTGCCATATCCACTTTGACAAATGAATTCAAATAATTGGTAAAGCTGTTGAAATTTTAACATGTAATAAAATTGAAATGTTAATGATACCATCCAAAGTGGATTAGACAAACATATAAGGATTATGATGAAAAAAGAACTACATTTTCCGATGCTTTAACAATATACCATGAAATTTGAACATTAAGTGAAACTGAATTAGATTGCACAATAAACACAACAAAATGTTTAAGAAAGCATACCACAATGGTAGGAGTCCAGAGAAACCAAAAGACTGTGACAGCAAAATCAAAGCAGGTTTGAACCCATGCCAATAGCAAAATCCTTTTATCTGCCAATTTTCAGACTGCTTTATTAGAACAAAAAGAAATGAGAGCAACACTTTGCAGTTTCCAGAACAATTATAAGTCGTAGCAACAACAAAACCAAACACCATTAAAACACTAATTTCACATCAGAGGCCAATGACTAGAACTCCTTAGCTGCCATTGAATTTATTGATTTGTATACTCACAGAACACTACTTGGATGTCAAAAGAAAAAGAAAAAAAATTGAACTGCTAATATAGGAGATTGATACTTATCAGTGTGTAGTGAGAACTTACTGTACTAACCAGCCATCAAATATGCCAAAGACAAAACTATTTTTCGAGTCTTGATTTTGGAAGTTGCCATATTTTCTCCCCATCCTTTGGTAATCAAAATAGCACATACAACTGCAACAACAGCAGCAGCTGCTGATGGGAGAGCCATTCCATGTGGACCCTTCCAATTTACTAAAGCATTTGCCAGTGCTGCACTTCCCAAAGATGAAGCTGCTGCTCCAAAGCTCATTGTCCAGAAGGTATCACTCAACCAATCTTGCCGGAAACCAAGCTGCAAATTCAACCAGCTAAGACATGTAATATACCAAAAAAGCAACAATATCAAGCCCTAAGTGAACTACATTACTCTAGGCAATGAAGCAGGACAATACTAGGATGCTCACCTTCTCATGTTCAGTTGTCATCCATGTTTCAAAAGTGCATGAGAAAAGGGAAGAGGCAAGTGATATGGATGATGTTCCCATCAATAGACTATGATATTTGCTGAATAGTCTAGCTAAGCAACCAATGAGGTGTAAGATACAAAAGACTATGCAAGCTTTCTTCCGGCCTCTGCACAACACCAAACATGTTTTCTAGCATACGATCAAACTTATAGAAGCCACATACATCAACACATAAAAGATACAAATTAATCTTTTGCACTTGACCTGATTTAATTTCATATATAGAATCGTGATTTTTTCCTCTCTTTGAATTTATAAGTTAATATAAGTTTTGCTAATGATTTCACTGCTGATACAAGTAGATTGGCAAATCCAATTTATGCTTCTTTACACATTATCTACAATGTGCCTCCCACTGAGGATAACACCACAACTGTAATGAGATTGATGCTTAGAAAGATTGGTTTCTAAACTAATTCTGGAAAGAACTGTGCCAGCAAGCAAGAACTTAGAAGATTTTCAACCACATGCATTGTAGTCATTCTCTCTAGCTAATATAACTGATCACACATACTCTTCACATGAACCTACTTTGGTGGAAGACTTAAACAGATATCATCCAGTGGTCTGCACTACAGAGGAGACTTATGCAGCTCTTGTAGAGATGAAGGAATGGCAAAGGATTATAATATCATCTTTTTCTACAAAGATTTCCCTTGAACATAGAAACATCTTCTACAAATGCAATAAGACAATATCAGTAATTCGACATTTAAATTCTTAATACACTGGAATTGCTCTTGTTGACTCTATATCCATTGCACTTTTATGTATGTGCATATTTATTTTGTGTTTGATTCTTCTTTCCATGTCATGGATAAGTGTATCTGTTCATGATAGATCTAAAACAAGATGAATCACTAGTGACATTTTAGCACCACCATCATAAGAAATCAAACTTCAGGCTTAGCTGCAATTTTAATTTCATCTATAAATATTTAAATCCATATACATACTATATGCTAGTTTGCAAATCTAAAAACAATTTTCTTTTGACATTTATTGTCCTTTGCTTCATTTCAATCGGGCTCTTCAAATTACTTCCATTTTTAACTTGCTCTTTCCCAATTTGAACTATCATATACATTACCATGTTAGAATAAAATGCCAAGATGTCATACTCTTATCTTTCTTTTGGCTAAAATTTACTCTCTGTTCTCTATTTCAATATCTTCCAAGTTGATCCCCGCTGCTGATGTTTTTCGCGGACTCAGCACTAAAGCAGAATAAAGTTGCCAACGGCTTCCCTATTCTCTTGATCAAAGTATTCGCGACGCTAAGATTGCAAGAAAGTTCGCGGCGCTCAAATCCAAGGTTCTTTTAGTGCGAATAGGCTCAGTTGGCTCGATGTGATTTGTTGGTATTTCAAGGGGACTTACGGAATTGTTCGGCAGCGAAGAAAGGAATTCAAATGCTCAAAAGATTTGTCTATGAAGC
>VDFB02383580.1:132120-150868 GCA_007258455.2 Sequoia sempervirens | reverse complement strand
CCAAACGGTTTAATAAATCCCTAGAAATAGAGAATAGTGATATGTATTTGAAAGGTTTGATTGTATTATGAATAGAGTAGTTTTACTTGCTTCAAACTTTGAATGTAAACCGTCTCATTAAGGTTTGTGTTGACATTAGAATAACTCACTCTACACATTCGACACACGCACAACTCTATCACCTCAAAAAAAAGACAACCAATTAAAAGTTAGGTAACCAAATGAAAGGAAAGTTTATTGTATTATACTTTCAGAATAAATCGAGTTGATGCCTGACAGTGTAGCTGGAGCATTTATTATCCAACATTTATTAAAAACACAAGATAAGTCAAATAATAATCTAAATTCTAGTATGCTATAGTAAAACAATACTGTAAAATGACTATAGATTTGTTAAACATTCCTTTCCTTTCTCAAGGACATTGTTTAACCTACATTAAGGGAAGCTACTACAGTGTATGTGCTTAGCATGGACAATATAGTAGTGACTGAGCTATGAATATGGTGCTGATTTGTACACAACAACCGCATATGTGAGTGATTAGTCATTAGTAATATATGTGATTGTGAAGTGCAACTTTGAAAACTTAGGATTTCAAGAAGAGAAATTGTTTGTATTTTTTAACAAAGAGACTTAATTAAGCTATAAAAATTATCGTAAGATCCCATGTTCAGAAAGGAAGATCAACAACATTAGGTGTTTCACTACTTCAAATTATTACCAATACAAAAGAAAACTTCTTCCCCCTAAACATAGATAAATTTATTAGTGAGTATGATTTTGAATCTATTTTGTTATTACAAATACAAAAGAAAACTTCTTCCCCCTCAACAGAGATAAATTTATTAATGAGTCTAATTTTGAATATATTTTGTTGGAAAAACATATTGGTTTCAATGATGAGTAGGATCGAGAAATAAATTGGCTAAAATCAAATGGTCTAGAAAGTGGAAAGCTAATAGTGATGAGCAGAAGGAACATGGTACAATGCACACCAACGTAGAAGGTAATATATGAAATAAGAAGATAATGAAACATAGGTCACCCATGGTGAAGCCATTTGGAATAAAAAAACATCCAACAAAGTGTAAGGGATTATGGAACACTAAGAGATGTACAAAAACCACCTTGGTAGACTTGTATGAAAAATGTGCAAGATTAGGAAAGAATATCAACCAATGAAGTACCATTTAGAATTCTTATATCATAATAAGAGATTTATACAATTGATAACTCAAAATACATCATCAATCTAGAAAGCTAAGGAAAGAATAGCAACCAAAACTTAACATAGTACTTACCTTCTCTGATTTCAACAAAACATACATCATCTTTTGATTTCAATGTGAAGCTTAAAATAATTTTTTGTTAAAAATGTGGAAGGGTAATTCAAGTTACCTGAACTTAATCTAGAAACTTTATGTATCTGATGGCTTCAAGAAGCACAAACGTTTTGTCCGTCTGGGATGTAAAAACAAATTCAAAAATATAGAAGAAAATTATCAAATTTTGAGAGAAACTAGCTATAAAAGCTATAAAGATATCTTAGAATAAGATTGACAAGGCTACACATGTCTTTAAAAACAAAAATAGTATTCAAATTTATACTAATTGTCCACAGATCAGTGAGCAACAAGTCGTGGCCAAGTTTTCACCTTTTTGAAAGCTAAGACGAGTTGTTGCAAAGTTGTGATTCGTTCTCCTAGACTTTCCTTCCTTACTTGCACCTGGAGAAAGAAAGAAATAATCAATTATACTTATAGTTTATTTTGCATTCAAAGTTTAGGGAGTGCAAAAATTTGAAGTCATGAAAATAGAATTTGGTTATGATTATGTTAACAGAATTCAAAAAAAATAGTGACTTAAACCTTCAATGGCACATCCGTGGTAGCAAATAATCCTATTTCACAATAAGTTACTTTTTTTTGTTGTTTACAGTAAGATCAACCAACCCCCTGTTTCATGTCCAAAAGGAGCATAAATAATAATCTCTAGGATTCAGTTGTAGATACCATTCAGAAATACAGTTACTAAGTGGTTTGAAAGTTGGTTTAAAGATTTACTTACAGTTAGTAAGTGGTTCCAAAGTTGGTTTATAGATTTACTTGATAATGACAGGTATCAAGTGGTTCAAAATAGAGACTCCACACATGTTATGTCCCTCGATAGACCCTCCAAAGTTTGTTACATACTGCATCTATGGATTTGAGATGAAAACAATTAAAATTTTGCGTGGATACGTGGAATTCAGAAGACAGGTCAGTGAGAAAAGCCTTCAAAATTGACTTCTTGGGGCTCACATTGAGTGTCATGAGATGTCATAGAGGGAGGCAATCAAATTCTTTAATCAAGAAAACAAGTAAAGATTATGATTGTGCCAATGATCAAATGCCACTTACATATTTGTGATATTTGTGATATGAGGTTAATAAAAAGGGTCATTAATCAATCTTTGTAATAATAAATTTTCACCCAGCCTATTACATGAATATCAAACAATGAAAGTGGAAAGCACTTCAACAAGTTCAATGTAAGATTACTTTATTTATTCCACATAAGCCAATCATTTAAAATTTTTGATTGGTGGTGAAGATGTGTTTAGGTTATTATTAATTAAGGTATGAAGTTAAATTAATTAAAAGAGAGTATAGAAGTATTTTAACATGTAGGGTTAATAGATAGTTTATAATTTATTAAAATTTGGTGGTATTTTTTCAATTAAAATTTTTAGTTAAGTTTTCTAAAATAGTTTAGTTAATTATTTTGGGTTTGATTTTGAAATAAATAATTTAATTTAATAATATTATGAAAATTTAATAATGTAGGTGGCATAAATTTATTCTTATAGATTCTTAATTATGACGTCTTCAAATTTCAAGATTGATTAACATAGATGAACCTATAAAACTATATTACATAATATTTTTATTATATTCTATTATATTAAATTATATCTATGTCATCTCTCATATTTACAATATCTCTTATTTATTATATTTTATAATAATATAAAACTATATATATATATATATATTGTAGGTAACTACTATCATGGGGACAATTCCCATAAAATAAAAATCAAAAAAATAGAAAAGATGCATGCCCTTGCCACTAGGGGTGCAACACAAGACTACCCAAAATAGGCAGTCCAAACCTACTACATACATAATAATCATTGAATCATTTTCTTTGAAGATCTTAATGTCATTCAGATTGAGGGAAGAGATTTTTTTTGTCTGACTTCACTCCAGTCCTGTTATGTTTTAGAGGCGGAGACTGATGTCGTACACCCAATCTAGTTCTTTTCATCGTTACAAATAGCTGCTAGAGATATACCTGGGAAACCTCAACACTCACATTAGCATTCTCTGGAGTTTGGAAACCTCCAAGGGTGGAGGAGAAATAACATCGCAAGCAACATTTGTTTTTGAATTTGAATCATTCTCAAGATTGTTACCAATCTCAGTGAGCACGTCGAAGGACCGAGTAGGAGTCGTACACTGAATAGAGGGAGTGGTAGGAGTTGCAGGCTTCATAAGAGGAGAAATAGCATAGTGGCGAGATTCAACCCCTTCCCACCATAAGGTTTTGTAAAAAGGATCACGATTGGCTTGCACCCCCACCTACCTTCTTTTGCACTAAGTTGTATCATGGTCTATGGTAAAGAAAATTCTACATCTGAATGTAATATTTTTCATAATCTATTGGCTGGCACCATCCTCTCTTTCCAACTTTGAGAAATATTTCTACTAGAAGACCTTTTGAGACATCCATCTCAACACATAAATGAGCAAAGGTTGAGTTTTCATAGTTGATTGTCTCTTTTGAGATGTGATATTTCCCTAGGCCATCGTTGATCGCTTTCATGCAACCAATTTCGCAGAATTGTAAAGGGGGGTAGGGAAAATGTACCCACAAGAATACTATTGAAAAAGTATCTATGCGTGGGTCAAAAGAGGGGAACCAAGGTTTCATGCATAAAAAATTACCATGGAAAAACCACAAACCAGTGTTGAGCACCATTTCTTTATCTTCCATTGATTCAAACTCTAAGATAAAAAAAACCCTTTACACATGAATAGATACTAATTTCATCCTCCAGATAACCCTTCCAATTTGCATCAATCCATGAATGGAGATCACAGAGTTTAGGCCACACCTTTGTGAACCAACATATTAGAGCATGATCCACTGAAAAATCCTCTCTGCCACAAGCAATGTCATCTAAATAGATCTCCAAAGAGGAGGAAATCCGAATAGAAAAGGGAGGAATCAATGAAGTGCTGTCGTAAGACAGTTGAGGATCATAAGTGTACATTGTGGGAGACAAACCTGAATCCCGCAAGACAAAGTTACCCGTTCTCCCATGGAAAACACTTTGCGGAGAAAGGGGGCACCCAACAAGGGCATCGACAAAACTTTTCTTTGAGTAACCCCCAATAGTGCCCATATTTCGAATGCCAGCCATTGCAGAGTGAGGAAGATAATCATCAGGTCTCTTTCTGCCATCATCCAGATGCAAATCACCCCCACCTGAGCATCGTGAACCAAACAATGGAGAAGAAGGAAAATAGAGAGGGCTACCTCTTCCCTCTCACAAATGCCCACGTACATAATGAGATGCCTCTAAATCTGATTTAGGGCATGAAAACGTCAACGCCGCACATCTGAAACCCACCATTCCATTGTCTATTACACTAGAGCGCCCTTGGAGATTTTGATCGGAGGTCACAAAAGCTGCAAAAATATTCGGAGTAGAGTGCACCATTCTCAGTGAAGAGACAAAAAAAAAAAAAATTATATAATATTTTATTTATATTATATTAAATTATATCTATGTTATCTCTCATATTTACACTATCTCTATTTTCTTTTTATTAATTATATTAAATAAAAATTACAAATCAAATCAAATGATTATATAATATAATTATACGGAAAAATGATAATTATTTAAACATAAAATGAAGTTGACCTTCACTGAAGAAGACGTCAAATTAAATTTGCTAAGTTTCTATTGACAAAGATTCGTTGCTTTCACTATATAATGCCTCTTGGTGTAATTATTATATATTATAATAAATAACATATTATTTTTATTATTATTGATATAATAAATCATAAATATATTCATAATAAAGCATTAAATTATGATTGAATTAATATAATAATAATATATTATTATTATTCTAAATAGTATTGTATAATCTATATAGAAAACGTTAAGATATATCTATTTGTAGGCGCATCTATTTAGTAATTTTATTGTTGTGCGTTTGTAATAATATATTTATTTTGTATTATTTTATATAATTGGATTATATTATAGGAATGTAAAGAACAACCATATATGTATGATATTTAATTAAACAAAGGCAAATGACTATTGTTTATACATATGGACATTTCTATTAATGCAAATATTTTTCAAATAATAAAATATTGGTTATTTAAATGTATTATGTATTAACGAGTGCTTTTTAAGTAATAAAATACTAGAGGTTTAAATGTCTTGTACTGGCGAGTACTTTTCAAATACTATAATATTAGATGTTTAAATGTTTTTTGTAATTTAATAAAGACATGTAATAATAACAAAGCATTAATTAAAATTGGTTAAAATCCAAATTGATACATGTACCTTCCAAAGAATCAAAAGTTAAAATTTTTCAAGGTTAAACAAAATATGTTTAGTTTCAAATGTGAACATGTGAGTTTTTTTAAGGCAAGCATTATGTGGAACGTACATTTTTTGGTTGTATGCAAATAAAGTTTAAAGTAACTTTTTTTTTTTTTTCCGTAAGTACTTCCAACTTTAATAAGGCATTTGGTAAGGCAAGCATTCTCTGGAACATACATTTTTTGGTTGTATGCAAGAAAAAATTAAGCCATTTTCTTTTCATACTATCCAACTTTATTAAGGCATCTGAGGATGACTCATAAATTTTTACCACTAAACATTTTTTTCTCTCAAAGTGAAAAATATGAATAACTACATTTAAAAAAAAAATGAAAATTCTTTTAAAGAAAAATAAAAATATCAAAATGCCAGAGCCTTTTAACTTTCTTGGAGGAAAGTTACATCTATCATATTTTATATTCTCCAATTTCACATGATAAATAAATATTATACTATTTAAATCTCAAATTATAATTATAATTTATTATATTATATAAATATAATATATTTATAATATAAAAAAATTGAGAATTTTGGGCTACAATTCTTTAGACACAGTTCTTTGCAACCCTTTAAAGAAAATATCAAAAGTATAGAGTAAAAAATTTGATTTTCATTATTATTTATATTATTATATATTATAATAAATAATATATTACTTAAAAAATTATAGCTCTCCTTGCAAAAATTTTATGTATGTGAATCTTATGTGAGAAACACCGAATGAGAAATAAGAAGGATTTGAATTAAAAAAAAGTTTCTACAATTGGTAACTCTGAAGGATCAGAAGGCATGGAATGAAATAGAGGACACAAAAAAGAAAACAAAAACAAAAATATGGAACAGGGGAGGAAGGTCAAGTCAAGAAAAAGAAGACAATATGATACAAAGGAAGGGAAATACAAAATTGATTTCAGGAAGCCGCATTTTGTCACCTAGCCGAGCCACATCGAAATAGACAAGAAGAAATTACAAACAAACACCATAAGTAAAGAAGACCCTAAAATCTGTAAAGGTTAGCAGGCGCATAGGTGGGAACTGGATAGAAGGTAGACAAAATATCACTCCACCAGAATTAAACCAATAACAAAGGACCAAGGCAGAAGGAAAAAGGAACAAATCACCCACCAAACTAAAAAGAAAGAAGAAGCTAGAACAAAGGTACCAATCGAAATAGATGTCCAAAAGGAAACAGAGGAGGAAATCAAAATTTTGGAAGATCTAGCCATAATTTGCAAAATCCTTGGACCAAGGAAGGGAAGAAAAGAAATTGAGGAATGGGTGTGATTGAGTATAAAACAAAACCATGGAATTAAATTCCTCCCTAAAGGATTTTTCATAGTGATCTTCCTTTCTACATAAAATCGATAAATGGCTTTGGAGCAGAGCACATAGGAAATAAGTGGGAAAACGATCTATACACAAAGATGGGAAGCAAAATTCAACCCCCAAGCATTATTATCATATTCAAAAGAAAAATGGATAAGAATTTATAATTTACCCCTTGAATTCTAGTTAGAGGAATGCTTAAAAAAATTGGTAGATCCTTTGGATCATTAGTAGAAATTGATGTTCCTCTATTGAAAGAAAACTCTTATATCTATGCCATAATTAAGATAGCAGTAATAAAAGAAATCCCCAATGAAATTAATCTTAGAACCAAAGTAGGGATATAAGCATTGAAATAGAGGAATGGTTGATGCCTAGACATAAAAATCTACCAAAAGATAATAGTAGAGGAACACAAAGGGCTCCTCAAAAACTCAAGCATATTTGGCAAAAAAAGGAGAGCAAAGACCCAAAAAAAGAGACTAGATCTCCAAACCCCAAGTAGACCTAGTCATAAACCAAGTAGAAACCACAAGGTCTAAGGAAAGAGGGGCACATGGGTCAAACACAAAATTACCTTCAGCCCCGAGTCCCAGGCATGAAATCCTAGTTCTAGAGGAGGTAGCAGAAGGCCATAAACAAACAAAAAAAATTGACAAACACACCTCAGGGCAGATGGAGCCCACAAAAAAAAAGACAGATTCCTACAAACAACCAATGGAGGTATTCAAAGGCCTCCCATTAGAAAGTGAAGATGATGAGATTGATGAACTTGACATAATCAAGAATAGAAGCATAACACAAACGGTAGCCCAATTCCTAGATCTACCAAAGAAAAATCATAAGAGGAAAGTGAGGAAGTCAAGAAGGTAAATCAAGGAGGAAATGGCATATGAGAAAGGGTTGAAGAGTATAAATAACTTCCTTCAAGACATCAAAGGGGTAGATCACCCCCAATAGGAAGAATCATGAAGATCACAACATGGAATTTAAGGGGTTTGAATGCCCCAAATAAGAGGCATTTGATTAGATGACAAATAGTGAAAGCAGATATAGATGTCATCCTCCTGCAAGAAACCAAGATAGAGGAGGAAAATAGGAATATCTTTAACATCTTGGGTTGGGAGGAGAAATATTCTAAAGCCTTTGAAACCATTGGAGGGCTAGGCATACTTTGGAGAAGCAATACTATTGATGTGAACATAGTGGAAAAGAATCCACACTAGATGCTATGCAATATCAAGAGTGAAAAGAACAATAAATTTTTCTACCTGTTCAATACCTACAAGCTTATCAAGCTTGTGGAAATAGAGAAATTATGGAATACACTAAGTCAACAAATCACCCTGGTAAACAAGCAAAAAATAATATTATGTGGAGATTTCAATACAGTATTGTGAATAGAGGAAAAATGGGGAGGTAACAAGATGACCTCCCCCTCAATAGCAGCTTTTGGAATGTTCCTTCACCATAACAATCTCATGGAGGCATCAATCAAAAATGGTGTTTATACCTAGTCAACTAGGAGAAATGGTGACAGTTGCATAAAAGAGAAACTAGACAGGTTCTTGTACTCTCAAGATTGGATGGAAGATGATCAATCCATAGAAGCAGCAATCCTACCATTAGTTGCATCATACCACTACCAGTTAAAATGTCTCTAATAGAGGAACACAATATTTCAAGGTCCTATTTTAAAATGGAAAAAATATGGTTGAAAAGGGATGACCTGATTGAAACAATTGAAAAATGGTGGAAAGAGGCCCCAAAGTATAGTGGGACTAAGAGTTTCATCTTCATGTTCAAATTAAAATACATAAAGAAAAAGCTACAAATTTGGAATAAGATAGTTTTCAAAAACATTTTATTAGAAAAAAGAGAGATTGGAGGAAGAACTATCTTTATTAATTGAGGAAGTTATTAATGAAGGTATGATCCAAGAGGATTACCAAAAAGAAAAGAAACTATTGACAGAATATGATGAAATATTAGCAAGGGAAGAGGCTTATTGGCACACCAAGTCCAGGGAAATGTGGTTAACAAAAGGGGATGTAAATACAAAAAAAAATCATAACACATCAAAGATTAAAAAATCTCAAAAAAGGATATCAAGTATTCGGTTAGCTGAAGGTTCCTTGATCTAAGAGCAAGGAGGTATTGAAGAAGAGGCAGTTGCTTTCTACAAGAAGTTCTTATCCCCAGAGGGGTATAAGGAGTTCCTAAATGATAGCAGTGTCCTAGCAAATATGCCTAAGTTGATCACACCAGAAGATAACCAAATGGTAATATAAACTTTTTCTAAAGAGGAAATAAAGGTGGCTGCCTTTCAGCTCCACCTTGACAAAGCTCCAGGCCCTGATGGGTACCCAAATTTCTTTTATCAAAAGTGTTGGCATATTTTTGGAGATGAAATATGGGAATTAATAGAAGACTTCAAAAAACACAAAAGGTTTATTAAAGATCCAAACAATACCATGATAGTACTACTACCCAAGAAAGAAGTGTGTGAGACCTTCAGGGACTATCATCCCATTTCACTATGCAATAATATATATAAAATTTTGTCCAAAGCTTTAGACAACATGCTTAAGAAGGTATTGGGAAAGATCATATCACCCAACCAAAGTGGTTTCACACCACGAAGGGATATTGTGGATATTATTCTTTTAGTTGATGAAGTTGTTCATACAATAAACAAAGAGAGAAAGCAAAGTATGATGATAAAGTTGGACATAAGCAAATCATGTGATAAGGTGAAATGGCGACTGCTGATCAGAATCATGGAAAAGTTTGGGTTTGATAAGGCATGGCTACAAATGATCTTTCAGTGCATTTCCTCAAAAAAAAATTGATGTTGGCTAACAATGCTCCATGAGGTTTCTTCCAAAGCTCCAATGAGATAAGGCAAGGAGACCCAATCTCCCCCTTTCTATTCATTATTATGGTAGAAGCCCTGGGTAGGCTCATCGCCTCCAAGCAATAATAAGGCCTATGGAAAGGCGTGCAAGTTGTACAAGGGATAGAAGACCTTACTCACCAACAGTTTGTGGATGATACACTATTATATGGTGAATCAACCATCCAAGAGGCAGTAAATATAAAAGATTTCTTGTAAGAATACATTAATATCTCAAGTTAGCAAATAAATATGGAAAAATCAAAGATATAGTTCTTTCATACAAATAAATCCTTACAAAAAAGGATAGAAAAAATACTAGCCTACTCAATGGAGGTATTACCTTGCAAATAACTTGGTGTGCCTTTATTCAAGGGCACGTGTCGGACTGGCCTGTGGGAGAAAGTAAAAGAAATATGCAATAACAAAAGCCCTGAGCTAGAGAGGAAAACACCTTACATTATAAAGGAGGATAACAATGATCAAAGCAATGTTGTTAGCAATTCCTATATATTCAATGTCATGCTGCATGCAACTAACATCTAAAGCATCAACAGGGCTAGAAAGCATACTTAAACACTTTATGTGGGAAGGTTCAAATGATCAATATAAGATGCCACTAATTCATTGGGTAAAGTATGCAAATCTCAAGAGGAGGGATGAACGGGCATAAGAAACCTAAAACTACAAAATGTTGCCTTAGGAGCGAAATTAGTGTGGAAAATGTATAACAATCCTTCACTTCTATGGTGTAGAGTAATGCAAAAGAAATATATGGATAGCCCTGAACCTGAAAGAATACTGAATATAGAAAATGCAATAAATGGCTCTCATATCTAGAACTTCATGCTAAACACAAGGCATGTAATAACTGACCACATGACATGGAAAATCAAAAATGAAACCCGAGCGCCACACTGAACCATGCTAAGGAGGCCAAGGGTGAAACCTTGCAACAATCCCCCCAATGCAAGCTATGGGTTTGAACTTGTGACCTAACTTTGATACCAATTGTTGCAAAGATGACTATCATTGCACCAAAAGATCAACCTATTCATGCCCGATACAACCGTTGGATTTATACAAGATCCAAGATCCATAGGAGGTAATTAAAACATGTCATGAAGCCTAAGCACCACGCTGGCCCACACTGAGGAGACCAAGGGTGACACCTTGCAACACCTCTATCCTAGCCCGGATCTTCCCCAATTCTTCACGGAGTATCTTTCCCATCACTTCAAACTTTTTATTTTCCACTTCTTCCCAATATTGTTCCCAGAACAAAATTCTCATGAGCCTCCTCATGACCCATCTCATCTTCTTCCTCTCACTTGTCCCCATCTCACATCTCATACTCTACATCTTCACAACTTCTTCACCATGCTTCCTCTATAGGAAACCTCACATTTGGTGCTCTACCTAATTTCTAACTTCACTCTCCACCTATAGGTCTTGGCATAGGCTGTCTCACGTTCAACGCTCTACCTATGCACTTAGAACCTCTAGCTCTGATACCATTTTATGAAGACGGATTAAAATCTCCCAAATCATTATTACAAGTAATGAAAATTAGCAACTCTATTTCTTAGTAGGCGACAACTCCATTGACAATTTCATTTATCAATTAAATCAAAGTCTAGATTCTACAATGAAATTGATGCAAGCCAAAATATCACCATCATCTAATTTCTAATGACATTCAAATTTCAATCTCTGAAAATCTATTGTAATTTATTATTTTTTATTATATAGGTAAAATACTTTATATTTCCAGCAAATTGCAATCTTTATATGCACATATTTTATTCAAATGCATCACCGCTTCTTTTATCTCCCATAGTAGGCTCTTTTCACATTACATACATTTAAACTTCATTTTATTTATACTTTCTTGACATGACCTAGACTCACATTTCTAGAAACATTTTTTTATTTCTTCAAATTTTAACTGTCATATCTCCAAGTTATAGCACAACCCCCTCTTTTTCATTTTTTGTTTGCACACACTTTAGCTTTTGCGCCTATCTTCCTCCCTCTTGGCATGACTCCATTACATATTGATTTGATCTACGCTTGCTACTTCAATTGAGGTATGACCTTTTCTAACCTTCCCCATGTTTCTATCTACTCTCTTGTAGCCCTTTTACCACCCCATCGAGATCAACCCCCACTAGCTTTTCTAGATTTCATTTTTTATTTTAACTTGAGGATGCCATATTTAAGAATGGTGCGATTCCTTAATGTTTGCACCCTATATGATGCTTCTTTTCATTTATCCATAGTTGTGTTCTTATTTCCTTTTTTGGTGCTAACTCATCTACCCTCCTTAATCTTCTTTCCTTATTTTTTATTCTTTTAAAATTTTATCTTCCATAGGCATGGCCTTCCAAATCTATCTTTTTCTATTTTTGAAGTCTTTTCATCTTCATTTATTTCTGTAGAATGTATTTTGAGTTTGGCATTGAAAAATTATCAATTATTTTTTTTTTAAATTCCATACTGGAAACATGACTCGGTTATATTTCAACTTCCACACAGTCCATGAAATCGTACGCAGTGCTAGTGGTACCTTAAGAACATTTCCAATGCCAACAAATAAAAATGTGACTTGATATTTTTTCATTGAATGTCTTTGCCACTTCCAAAGTTGCATCAACATTTTCCTATCTTACAAAGAACATCAACCAAAACTGAATCAACAGAAACCAAACAAAGCTGAAAATGTTTTTGTATGATGTTGATCACACGTTCACTCGGGTGCTCCTGCATCAACATCTTTGGTAAAAATAAAATGTTATTGACTACCCTCATATAGTTGCATAATACATGCACTTACAACACTCTTAATTCATACAAGAAATCCTTCAAAAAGAGATGAATTTTAAAGACTATTGCTGTAGATATGAGTGGCAACATAGAGGATCAACACATATACATGGATTTAAATGGATCAATGAGCACCAAAAATGGATACTATTGATTGGTCAAATGAAGAACAACTTTTTGCTAAAATTTATTTCAACTTGATCATTCGTGCATGGAATCCAGATACCCAGAACAAAATCTATTGGTAACAAAAACAATTTACATATCATTACCACAATTATTGATATTATCACATTCCAAAAATACATGAAATTAATCGATTATACTTGACATTGCAGACATTCTAAAATTGTATGATGAATCCATGTCTTAAAAATACAAGTCAACTTGTGTAAGGAAGCTAAGGTAGCAGAACAACTTCCTACACTAATCTTGAGAGGAGGATAATACAAAACTTTTTTAGATATTTAACAGTTATAGAAACTTAAACATAAATAACCAAAAATATCATGCATATCACAACACAGTGATTTACGTGAGGAAAAACCTTTTGAGAAAAAAATCCCACACTCCAAAAGCTTCCCAATAGATTATTCAAAAATCACAAAGATTACAATATAATTGTAGAGAAAGCTTCTCATAGGAGTATCACCAACTAGAGATCTGGAGGCAACACAACCACTACCAGACTCTTAGAATACATCACAATACACAATTGTAATACAATGCCATCATAAAATAGGGTTGCCTTATAGGGAAATTCAAGCTAATAAAATATTAGTTGTCAGATCTAAGACCTTATGATAAATGGTCCAGGTTTATAATAATAATATATGAATAAATTTTTCCTTTTGTGGGCATTGCCCCCAAGTCCCCGCGGGGCATGCTTCCCTCGAACCCCCAACCGAGGGGATGATCCCCTCAGACCCCTCGAGGGGGGGAAACCCCTGTGCCCCTTGTCGTCATCGTATGAACAATACCTTATGTATCAACAATAACTTACGTAATTGTAAGGTTGAGGCACATTTTCCCAAAAACTTGAACAAACAAATTTCCATAAGGACTATGAGGAGATAGCAAACACAGTACAAAGACATACAATGTGTAGAGAATGTGCATGCCTACAAAAAAAGGAGGATAAATACTTTGTAGGTAATCATTTTTTATAAACATTATATAAATTTAATGCTTAACAAATGTACTTATCTAATGCATTAATTACATTTTTTTTTAATGATATGACTTATAGGTACAATGCTTCATGGGCATTAAATTTTCAAAGAGCTAAATCATAGGAAGATATATAGACTAGTGAAAAAAATTGACCCTGCTAGAAATGATAATTGACTTAATTCACACAATCAGTACATTCTACAAGTATGGAGAGAAAATACAGATTAGAAACCTATTCTATAAAAAAATGTAATTAAATATATTGCTAAATATGCAGCCAAATTAGAGAAAAGCTCTTCAAAACATACCAAAAAATGTTAATACATCTAGAAAGCATAGAAAATCCAGATGATATAGCTATAAAAGCTTATAGAAAGCTACTATTGGAACAACAATAGAAAGAGATAATGGAGCTCAAGAAATAAGCCATATGTTATTTGAACTTACATTGGTTCAAAGTAGTAGAAGATTTATCAATCAAAATGTATCAACTGATATTTTCAAACATATAGTGTTGCACAGTGAAAATAATAATGAAGAAAAAACAATGTCTTTTATTGATGCATACATAAATAGGCCTTCTTCTATGGAATCCACCTTGCTAATTAATGTGGCAAAGTGATGGGTATATATTCTCAAACAAAACAAGAGAGAATAGAGGGAATGCAAGAAAAATAACATCTATTGTGAGTATTTCTAGGATTCCCATCTATTCCTCCACGTGATTCAAAAAGATGGTGTGATTTTTGTCTCAGAATTGTTATTCTACAAACCATTTCATGATATTCAAAGAGATTTTGGTTATAACAATGATGCAATAGCTTCAAACTGGTTAAAATTGAACTATAATCAATGGCATGTGGAACAAAGAATATTGACTGAAATTATTGAAGACATTACTGGTTCTCAAGGTGATAACAATGAAATGGACAGAGATCCTATAACAAAGAATGAATGGGAAATTCTATCTAGCCTTCACCATGGTGAAACTATGCAAAATTTTAGAAATAGACATGCTTAGGGGGAGAGATTTTTACAAACAAACCAATTGGTCTAATAATTTCAAAAGTGAACAATACAAAAATGAAGCAATCGATTTCATTACCACCATGAAAACAAATGGTTGTTTCATGCAAGATGATATACAACAATCAATCAACTATGAGAACCTAAAAAAACAAGAAAAAGTAGTTAACCATGTGATAATTTCACACTACCAAAGAAATAAAAATGAATCTCCATTGCTCATGATAATTTAAGGCACAATAGGAACACGAACATTGTATGTTATAGGTGCCATATCCAAAGCAGCTTCAAAGTCAAATCAATCTCCCCTACTTCTACTAGCAACAATTGGAGTGCAACATTCAATATAGGTGAATCAATTATTCGTTCAAAATTAAAAATTCTAATCAAAGACTTCAAGGAGCATGAAGAGATAAGATTAACAAGCCTTCAAGAAGAATTAGCACATATCGGATACATATTGATTGATGAAATGAGTTTTCTTGGTGAAATATTGATTGAAAACATAGACTCTCAACTTCGCCAAGCCTTCCCTAAAAATGTAAATCAACCCTTTGTAGGTATGAATCTCATAAAAATATGAATAATCATATATGATTTACTTTAACAAATTTGATTAAGATCTACTACACATCCTTATTGATAGAGTATACATTGAAATATAGCATTTATCAATTACTTGCAGGAATATCAATGATCTTGGTGGGAGATCCATTAAAATTACCTCCTTTTAATGAAAGCCCACCATATGGAAGAAAAAAAAGAGCTAAAATCCTATGGGAAGAATTCAAAATTGTCATTACTTTAGATTAGATATTTAGACAAGATGGAACAAACAATGAACAACAAAAATTTTGTCAACTTTTGACAAATATTAGAGAGGCAAACCCTACAATATATGATTGTAGTTTACTAATGACTTGAGATATAATGCAAGGTTAGATACACCAACAAATGAATACTTTAACAATAATGTTCATTTATTTTCCACAAATGAAAACATTCATAGCCACAATAAAAAAATTATATTCTTTAAAAAAACCAATTGCACAGAGGATTACAACAAAAAATGGAAGTGTAAGTGCAACTAAAGGATATACAGATGATGAAGTCGATACTGAATTATTGTTAAGCAAAAATTCAAGAGTTATGTTAACATCAAACTTGTGGATAGAAGCAGTAGTTGTTAATGGAGCTTTGGGATCTATTCCAAAAATTGTATATCAACCGGGAACAACATCCCTTGAACCACCAACCTATGCATTGGTGCAATTGGACAGTCACTCAAAAATTTCATTCGATGATCAACATCCTTCCATTGTTTCAATCACAACAATTCAAAGGAATAACTTACTATAAATACCACTACGATTGGCATGGGATCTAACAATATACATAAATCATAAGGCCTAACTCTTCAAAAAGCCATAGTTGATATCATACCAAAAGAAAGAACATGATTAAAACATGTGTGGCAATGTCTTGTGTCAAGTGTTTAAGTGGACTATGAATTAAGCCTTCATTCACATATGACAGATATGAAAATGAAAGAAAAGAAAACACATTGCAAACAAAAAAGCAAAGAAAATAGGCTCCAAGATTTAGAATACAACTAATGTATGTTAGATACTTTTGCATTCAATACAATATCCATATGTATAAAAAATAATCATTCACCTTTATTTAATTAAATATCATATGTATGTGATTGTTCTTTACATTCCTATAATATAATCCAATTACATAAAATAATACAAAATAAATATATTATTACAAACACACAACAATAAAATTACTAAATGGATGCCTACAAATGGATATATCTCGACGTTTTCTATACAAATTATATGTTAAGATAAATAAGCCAGTTAGAATAATAATAATAATAATAGATTATTATAATATATTATTGTATAATATAAAATGTATTATTATATTAATTCAATCATAAGTTTATATTTTATTATAAATATATATTTATGATTTATTATATCCTAAATAAAAAATATATATTAATTATAATATATAATAATATAAATAATAATGAAAATAAAATTTTTACTCCTATACCTTTGATATTTTCTTTAAAGGGTTGCAAAGAACTGTGTCATAAGTTACTATGTAATGGGCTATGATAACTTACTATGTTGGTTTATAGTCATTATGGTGCTGGAAGAGTCAAGAATGCCAAATTATCAGTTAACCATGATAGGTGGGATCAATGTGATGAGGGCACCTACAAATGTAATTTATTTGCATGCATGCAAGCTCATTGCACATGCATCGGTGGCTAATTTTATGGGACAGGGGCTCATTGTCATAATTTTGAGTTCTGATTATAATGGCATGTCATAATGAACTCATGTTCACACCTTGGGCATGAGAATTGGTTATGGAAAGTTTTGGGTGCTTTGTTTCATGTTGTTATAAATACTTGTAGACTTAGTGTATTTAGATGGTGACAAGTTTGAAGAAGCTTACATGCTGTTATGTTGTTGAAATTATTCTAGATCCTTCTCGTAGTGTGAAGAATCTTGGACATTGCTCTTGAGACTATATTGTAACTAATATTGTTGTTGATAATACAAGTTGAGGTGTGTGATAATACAAGATGGAAAACACATCTAGAAGAATCGAGATGGAGAAGTTTAACGGTGAAAACTTTGAACTTTAGAAAATGAAAATAGAGGATATACTCATAGACATAGATTTGTGGGTTGTAATATCTGGAAGCAAACCAACTAGAACAACCCAGGAAAATTGGGATCTTATGGATATGAAAGCCAAGGGTTTGATCGGACTTGGATTGGCTAATTTCGTCCTCTTGAATGTCCATGAGGAGAAAACTACAAAAGACCTTTGGAAGAAACTTGGAGATGTTTATCAGGGTAAATCCCTAGTAAACAAGTTGTTCCTAAGAAATAAATTGTACTCACTGAAGATTGAAGATAGATGATCCATGGTAGATCACCTAAATGCATTCAACATGTTGATAGCTCAATTGGGTTCTATTGGAGATAAGATTGATGCTCAAGATCATTGTGTGCTCCTATAGTGTTTTTTGTTGGACTCATGGGACCACCTTATAATGGCCATTGGAAGAACAACCACTAGTTTCAAGATGGATGAGGTGGTGTCTTCACTATTATCTAAAGAGATGTGGAGAAAGTCTTCTGAGATGGCTAAGGAGGTCATTGATGTTCATGGTAGATTGAAGGAGAAAGGAAAAAAGAAGGAAAATAAATTGAAGTCAAAATCTCTGGGGAGATCTAAGTCTCTTGGAAAGTCCAAGGTGAAATGTTGGAACTATGACAAAATTGGCATCTCATAAAAGAGTGCAAGGAAGAGAAGAAGAAAGGGAAAAAGAATTTCTCTAATTCTAACTCTGACAAATCCTCTTTGGATGACAGAGATGCCTTTGTCATAGCCTTGGTAACCCATGCATCAGAAGATGTGTGGTTGATAGACTCAGGTGTTTTTTTCCACATGACCTCTCATAGAGGTTGGTTTCCAAAGTATGGATAATACGATGGTGGGAAGGTGCATTTGGGTGGTGGCTCTCACCTGAAGATTGTTGGTTGTGGAAAAGTCAAAATTAGATTCCTTAATGGAAGAGTGAAGGGGATTGATGGTGTCTTTCATATATCGGGTTTGACACAAAACCTGATTTCTATGAGTAAACTAAATGATGTGGGAGTGTAAGTTGTCTTTTTCTAGTGGAGGATGTAAGATGAGAAGAGGATATATGGTTTTGGCTAAGGGTGTTCAGATTAGCACCTTATACAAGCTAGATGCATGCACAGTTCAATGCAATAGT